>WWET01003252.1:178487-191596 GCA_011038615.1 Limnodynastes dumerilii | reverse complement strand
TGCCAGGGTCACTCACCCCTAACAGATATATATATGAGTAGGAGAGTGCAATGTGTGGAGAGGGATATATTTATGAGTAGGAGAGTGCAATGTGTGGAGAGGGATATATATATGAGTAGGAGAGTGTAATGTGTGGAAACGGATATATATGAGTAGGAGAGTGTTATGTGTGGAGAGGGATATATGTGTGTGTATATATATATGTAGGAGTGTAATGTGTGGGGAGGGATATAAGAGTAGGGGGGTGTAATATGTGAAGAGGGAGATAAGAGTAGGGGGTTGTAATATGTGAAGAGGGAGATAAGAGTAGGTGGGGTGTAATATGTGAAGAGGCAGAGTAGGGGGGGTGGGGTGTAATGTGTGGGGAGGGAGATAAGAGTAGGTGGGGTGTAATATGTGAAGAGGGAGATAAGAGTATGTGGGGTGTAATATGTGAAGAGGGAGATAAGAGTAGACGGGAGTCTAATATATGAAGAGGGAGATAAGAGTAGGTGGGGTGTAATATGTGAAGAGGGAGATAAGAGTAGGTGGGGGTCTAATATGAAGAGGGAGATAAGAGTAGGTGGGGTATAATATGTGAAGAGGGAGATAAGAATAGGTGTGGGTCTAATATATGAAGAGGAAGATAAGAGTAGGTGGGGTGTAATATGTGAAGAGTGTGATAAGAGTAAGGGGGTGTAATATGTGGAGAGGGAGATAAGAGCATTAAGGGAACTATAATTTGTAGAGAGGGATGTAACAGAGGGGGTGGATGGTGTAATGTGTGGAGAGGGATAGAAGAGCAGAGGGGTGTAATGTGTGTGGTGGGATATAAGAGTAGGGCTGTGTAATATGTGAAGAGGGAGATAAGAGTAGGGGTATAATATGCAGAGAGTGAGATAAGAACATTAAGGAAGGTATAATTTGTAGAGAGGCATGTAACAGAGGGGTTGGATGGTGTAATGTGTGGAGAGGGATGTAACAGGAGTCTAATACATCATATGGGGAAAGGTATAATATTTCCAGGAGAAGTTTAACATATCATTTGGGGAGTAGGATGTATCTGAATGGGGGAGGTATAATAAATAATATGAGAAGAGGAAAATTAAATCTTGAGCCTAAAATTAACCTGAACTGAGCCTTACATATAAATATTATGCTAATTGTTATATTTTTTTTAAAGTTAAATATTTTGGACTCAGTAAATGAATCATTTTTGCAAAGTGGTACTTCACCTGGTTCCTTAGCGGGTAAGTGGTACTCAACAAAAAAAAGGTTGAGAACCCCTGATGTAGATGATACCTGGTTTGATGCACTGCCATCTACTGGTGACACATGTATAAACACATGAATAAACATATGGATAAACACATAGTTCGGGCCGCCCAGCGCAGTCTGATTCTCTGTAGTGGTAGTAGTAGTGATACAGTACATGGTAATTCTCAGTATCTGAGTAATGACACTCCAGTCACAGCATGTAGTTAATATGCACAACAGAGTGTGGCTGGTTCCTAAAACCAGACATCTGACTCATTATCTGAACAGGGGCATAGGGGGAACATTAGGTCCATGTATGTATAATGTAACAACTAACTGTAGTATTTCAGGTAATGTCCCTTGGACCAGAGGTGAGTTACTTTCCCTAATGGAAGAATTCCCAGACCTCCTAAGAACGCATATAGGAAAATTCTGTCATTTTATGAAATAAGGAAACTTGTCTGGTATCTTTGTCTTATATGTAACAGAGGGAGAAGCTAAAGACCTTCCCTCGTAGCAGCCATTACATATGTGTTCCGCAACCAAGATGGATGACCAGGACAGGGTAAGAGGAGCAGTGCACGGCTCCTCCATCATTATTAGGGTTATAACACATCTAGGTTAGTAATATAAAAATATGGCCACAAGCTGCGAGAAGATAACTGTAACTTTAACATTAGAAAAACAAGTTGCGTAATTAAGCTCAGGGTGTGCTAAATAGCAAGAAAAAGTAAAAGAAGTTATAAATGTGATAATAAATAAATAAATACATAAAAATAGTAAATAATGCAACAAAGTGTTTAAAAATATTGTTAGTTAAACACACATTATAAGGTATGCACCCATAGGTGTATGCTACACTAAGGTGAATAATAGTACACATAGTTGTTATAATGATGAAACGGACTAACTTATAATGATTGTGTGTAATGTAACGCACAAAACAAAACAACACAGGAATACACATAATGATCACTGATGTGTGTTACTGACATCTAGATAGAGTTTAAGTAAGGTTTGATTAATAAGGTTCAGTTAGGAATCAATGTGGAACTTTATACTGAAATCAGATCTGTATTAATCTCTTTCTCAAATTTTGTCTTTTAACAGGAACATTTTAATTTGGCTGATAAAATCTAACTCCTAGAAAGAGAACCCTATGTTTGTGTCTCATAAGACACTAGTCATTTGTAATGTTACATTCTGAAGATATATATAACTGTTATCTAGTTATTACAAGTGATAAATGCAAAATACATGTCAAGCATATCTACACATTATATACAAATACACAATACTGAGATTAAAAATTAAAAAATGAAAACATTGAAGAAAAATTGTATAAAAACATAAAATCGTTTGTAAGAATATTGCAGATCACACTGTCACACTGTCATTGGTGTTGTCACACTGCTTTATGATACTCTTAACCCAGTGTCCATCTTTTTTCGTTATGAGACTCCGTCTCACAGGGGGGAAGATAAGAGGGTGAATAATGATGACAATGATTGTACTTTATATCTACAGTAAAAATGTTGTTTGTTTGTTATAGGAAAACAGAGGATGGCTCATTATACACTAGCTATGTAGTCACAACAGATACAGGGATAGCGAAGGAGAGGATTTTGAGTCCACCACATTCAGCACAAGTAGCAGAACTTGTAGCCCGCACAAACATGTCATCTGGCAGAATGACAAACAGTAAACATACATAGACTCCTGATATGTTTTGGAGTATATGATTTTGGGGATATATAGAATCATAGAGGGCATTTTTACCTACAGCAGATAGATCCATAGCACATGTATAACAAGTATGTGTCCTCACTGAGGCCATACAATTTCCTGAACAAGTATATGTGATTAGAGGCTAGGCTCACACCAACAAAACTGACATAATTACCATAGGAAACAAGTTTGCAGATAGAGGAGCAAAAGAAGCAGCATGGTCAGAGGCTCCAGTACAGACATAGAAGCTTAATGATGTGTTAACTAATCAATATGTCAAAGTTACCTCTCTGCAGGAATGTGCCAGCTGAAGATACAATGGAGACCCCTGACCCAGTCACTGCCTTGTGGACAGACTCACACAGTAGCCAGAAACCAATACTAAATTTCTCCTTCTATATATCCCAAGCTGCTCATGGACTCTCTCATATTGGGGCAGACATATATTATGTGTAGAATGATAAAATCTTATTGGTGTAACCACAGGACTTTCTGCTATAGCTTAAAACAAATGTAACAAATGTATAATGTGTAAAAGCAAATGTTGGTAACAACAGGTCCCACAGAGCCACAACAAGTCCATTCCAGAGAGTTTAGATTATTTTTAGCTTAAAGAATGTAGAGGTTACAATGTGTATTAGTGTGTGTTACTATGTGTTTAGGATGGGTAGAAATTTATCCAGCTGTCTTATGATAATTACTTTTATATTAATGAAAATGGTGCAGGAATTTCTATGAATACAATTTATTAAAGGTCCCTTGCTGACTTTCTCCACTTTAAATTCATCTTTTCCTCTTACTGCTCTGCCCTTGCCCAAGGCAAGCAAATTTTCATCAAATCTCTCATCATCTCCCAAGCATCCAACCCCCGTCACCTCTTTGCCACCTTTAACACTCCCCTCTCCCCGCCCACGCCTTCCATCCCACCTTCTATGTCTGCTTCCAACTTTGCCTCCTACTTCACTTCCAAAATTATCTCTATCAGAAATTACATCTCCTCCACTCTGCTTCCCCCATCTCTCCCCAACTCTTCACCCCCCCCCCCTTCTATGCAATCATCATGAGTTTTCTTCTTTCCATCCTACGACAAGTGATGAAATCACTCCCTATTAATATCCTCACCATCCTCAACCTGCCCTGTGGACCCTATTCCCTCACATCTTCTCAAACACCTCACTCCCAATGCCTGCTCCCATCTAGCCCACCTTTTCAACCTTTCCCTCTCATCTGGTATATTTCCTTCCTCTTTTAAGCATGCTCTTGTCTCTCCCATTCTCAAAAAACCTAATCTGTAACCTCCATCCCCCTCCATCTACTGACCTATATCCCTTCCCCCTTTTGCTTCAAAACTCCTTGAGCGCTTAGTCTACCAACGTCTCATCAGCTACCTTACTGACAACTCTCTCCTGGACCCCCTCCAATCTGGTTTCATTCCACTGAGACTGCCCTTCCAAAGTGACCAATGATCTGTTATCTGCCAAATTCAAGGGCCACTAATCCATCCTCATCTTTCTTGATCTGTCAGCTGCTTTTGACACCGTTGACCATCCTCTTCTTCTTCAAACCCTCTGCTCTTTTGGTCTCACTGACACTTCTCTCCTGGTTCTCCTCCTATCTCTCTGACCGCACCTTCTCTGTTTCCACCCCTAGCTCATCTTCCCATCCCTCTCCACTCCCTGTTGGTGTCCCCCAGGGCTCTGTCCTTGGCCCTCTCCTCTTCTCCCACCTCCTTCCAGTTAAAAGCAGAGTCCCAATCAATTAGTGGACAATAAGATAGACAAGCTGCACAGTTCGCTGGAAGTTAGAAAAGCAAGAATACAAAGGAAGTCTGCAAGCAGAGTGCTAGTAGGTCCTTAAAAGTTCTTCTGGTATGAAAACTTGAACTAAGAATGTTAAAACTGATCCTGAACACTACTCAAAGTTATATACATGCATATCACGGGCTTGCATTCTAGTCTATTCTTATACAGTAATGATCATAACACAACAGGGGGTTATTCATCCTCCTGTTCCTTCAAACCAGTCCTAGCTGGTTCATGTGCCCTGCATGGTCCACTCTTCCAGAAACCTGGCCCTGGGGTCGTGCTTCCTCCTGAAGCCCAAAATCAGGCTGGGTGGCCTGAGCAGTCTCTGAGCTGCCCAACCAGGATGTCTTACGACTCCAGTATAATACTTGGATTGCTGGACAGCCCCTTGAGCTCTGCACTTTCTGAACTAATATAAAGTAAGATCCTTAAGCAACCACTACAAGCTGGCTGCCATGGTTGACTATAGAGCAGCAACTGGAAACTTGTATTTTATTAAAGCATAGCCCTGCTAGTTTCTTACACTCCCGATGCTAGCTGCCAGTGTTAACACTACATGCCGGAATTGACCTATGCTGAAGCATAAATTAAACTTTTATTAAAAATATTCTTTTTACTGCAGTGGCAGCTTCTCCTCCGCTCACACCAGCAGTCCGCTTCCTTCCCCCTCCATATGTCTTCTGTAAGTTCTTCCCTCCCACTAAGTGTGTTAGCTCACATGAGCAGGGCCCTCCATCCTAGTGTTGTTCCTTCCTCCACCACTCCCCCCTCACTTCGTACCCTCTTGTCCCCCTCTGCTACCCTTTTACCCTGTCCCCACCTAGTGGCTTCTTTCACTGCGCTCTATCCTCTGTCCCTTTATCTTCCAAGCTTGACACCTCGCATTTTGCCTTGCGTTCTGTGCTTGCTACACTTATTGTAATTTTGTGATATTTTTATATTCATATTGTATTTAATATGTACTATGCTGTCTGTATGTATGTATGTCTGTTCTGTATTTTGTTGTATTTTGTACGGCGCTGTGGACACCTTGTGGCGCCTTATAAATAAACAATAATAATAATAATAATAATAATAGGGGAAATGTTAGGGATAGAACAAAGTTATACTTCATATAGACCCCAAGTATCAGGTAGAACTGAAAGGATTAATTTTGTTATTAGGAATAGATTAGGGTAGATCCAGTAATTAGGTATTTGTAGCAAGAAGCTCATCTTAACTATGTTCAAGATCATTTTTGAACCTCACAACATATGAGATATTTTTGGAAAGCTGATAATTTTGTTTTTTGACCACCTACTGATTTTACTCTACAAGAAGAAGCCACTACTAAGTATGTGATCCAGATGGCTAAACACTTAAGATAAGTTTATGCAAAGCATAGTAATGTCCAGCGCACAGCTACAGAGGGTCCAGCACATGAATTACAGCCAGGAGACTATGTCATGATACAGGACTACTTTTTACACTCTCCTTACAGATCAATTGGAAGGTCCTTGGAAGGTTCTCCTTGTCACAGACACATCTGTTAAAGTTGCTGAAAAAGGACTCTTGGGTACATGTTTCACACTGCAAAAAGGTGATTGATTGGACTAAGAACAAATGTTATAAAGTGATTTCTGACGCAGTTGATCAGGACATTGATTTGCCAGCACTGTCTGAGGATGGAGAGGCCCAGGAAAAGTTAGAGGCCCAACCAGTGGAATTATAATCCTATGTAAAGACTGAGTATTGGTGATATGAGCTGCTATGTTTTTCTCTGTTCACAATCATCTCTATTATTTTTATTCACTATCTCTATGCTGAATTTTTGGTGGCCCTAATAAGAATGGTATTGAACATAGTAAGGTCATCCCACCCACTTCTTTTAAACTCAAACCTGTCTTTAGTAAGATTATATTTACATTTGGAATGAATGAATAATATTAATTAGACAATGATAAAAAACATGACCATCCCTTAACACAAGTGATGGTAAAGGTTTACAACAAATCTCAAAAGATAGTCAGATAGTAGAGTAACAGATTGTAGTTATGCCACAATTAGATTAACTAATGTAAGTCAAGATGAATGTTTAAGTTCTTTTGGTAGAAAGATAGAAATGATTTATTACATCATAGATAGAGAAGAAAGGTGTTAGGTTTTATTTTTACTTTTAGAATTGTGTTTTTAGGACTAACTATAATGTAATAAATAAAGTAGCTGATTAACAGACAATATTACTTTTTAATTGTGGGATAAGAATTATAAATGATAAGAAAGAATTGAAATAACATAGAATGATTCTAGATTACATCACTGCATAATTGAGTTATTATTATTATATTTTTCTGTTCACATTGCTGCACATTCGTTACTAATAACACATACAAATTTGAGGATGTTACTAATATTTATGTGTTAGAGGTGATAGAGAAATTTAAAGTTAAATATACCTCTCTGGATTGGTAAATGGCTCTTAAGATTATTACATTCAATTGTTAAATTATTTCTGTATGTTTTTGTAATGTATTGTATATTATATATTTGAAACGTAAGACTAACAGTTAATTGGAATTATATGAGAAATTTGAAGAAAATCTGCAATATGAGTCATGATAATTAAATGTATTACAGTATATTTGTTTTGTGGGATATTGCTAAATTATGGTATGTACTTATATATAAACTGATTTATTTATTATTAATTTGTATTTTTAAGGATGATGCCTTTTGCATATCCTAAACTTAGAGGATGGAATTGTAGAAGTAAGACTAAATCTAATAGTTTGTAACTAGTTGGTAACTAGTTTGTAATTAAATTGTATAGGTATAATACTATATATATTTCATTCAATCCTTTGTATATGTATGTGACCCCCATAAAGTATTGTAACTAGCCACAGAGCTAATGGCTAACAGATGCAAGACCCCATTAGGAAGAAAGGAATTCCTACCATATAGGGACTTGCTATACCCTAAAAGGAACATGCTCGGGAGGAATATCTTAATACCATATATGGACTTGCTCTATTCTAACAATCCAGGTTCAAACACTATATAATGTTAGACCAAGCTGCTGTAAAACTGTTGACCACACCATCTGTCTGTCAAACCATGAGGCTGCCTCTGTGTGTGCCTCATGTAAGGGTAACTGTGTCTTACCCTTACCTACATTTTCAATTTGGTGACCCCGACATGATTCATCCATGGTCTTCACATACAAGAGCTTTTTCTCACACAACCGCATTACATTTGTTGGTATGTTTTCTAATTTATCTTTGATTCATATTTATTTAAAACTGTCTGTAGTTTTGATAAATAAGGTTTGTAAGTGACTGACCATGCAGCATGAATTGTTGAATACGTATGTTTCTCTCTATGAACCATTCATTTTGATTATTTAATGATTTTAGAATTATTGTTATTATTATTGTTAATGTTGTTTTATTGGTATCAGTATTATTATGATTGTTGTTATTAGTGGTAGTATTACTACTATTATGTTATTTGCTGGATTATTAATATAACCATC
Organism: Limnodynastes dumerilii; assembly: GCA_011038615.1. NCBI lineage: Eukaryota > Metazoa > Chordata > Amphibia > Anura > Limnodynastidae > Limnodynastes > Limnodynastes dumerilii. Next base: position 183,313 of record WWET01003252.1, on the reverse strand, counting down.
AGACTGATCACCTGATGGTACAGGGTATAAGTAAATAGACAGGGTTAATAATGCAGGTATAGTTGTAATAGAAATAAAATATCAAATTTATATGAAGAAGAAACTTTGTGTGAGGAAAAGAGATAAACAGAAGTGTGTAGAAGTAAAAAGACTCATAAAGAATCTCTATGTGAGTATTCTCTGTAAGTTACTAAGAATTCTCCTTGGCAGACGTGCCCTGGTGAGAGAGCTGCAGTATCAATGGGCCTGATCCAGAGTAACGCCCGCCGTCGCTCGCAGCCGATCTGCGCATGCGCCGGGCAGATATGGCCCGGCGTTGCTACGGCAACGCCCGATCCTGGATCGGGCGTCCGTAGCAGCGCCGTAGGGACGTCCTCCAGCGTCCCTACGCTCACGTTAGTGCTGGTGGGCGGGGGGAGGACTAACAGTTAATTGGAATTATATGAGAAATTTGAAGAAAATCTGCAATATGAGTCATGATAATTAAATGTATTACAGTATATTTGTTTTGTGGGATATTGCTAAATTATGGTATGTACTTATATATAAACTGATTTATTTATTATTAATTTGTATTTTTAAGGATGATGCCTTTTGCATATCCTAAACTTAGAGGATGGAATTGTAGAAGTAAGACTAAATCTAATAGTTTGTAACTAGTTGGTAACTAGTTTGTAATTAAATTGTATAGGTATAATACTATATATATTTCATTCAATCCTTTGTATATGTATGTGACCACCATAAAGTATTGTAACTAGCCACAGAGCTAATGGCTAACAGATGCAAGACCCCATTAGGAAGAAAGGAATTCCTACCATATATGGACTTGCTATACCCTAAAAGGAACATGCTCGGGAGGAAAATCTTAATACCATATATGGACTTGCTCTATTCTAACAATCCGGGTTCAAACACTATATAATGTTAGACCAAGCTGCTGTAAAACTGTTGACCACACCATCTGTCTGTCAAACCATGAGGCTGCCTCTGTGTGTGCCTCATGTAAGGGTAACTGTGTCTTTGTTTTTTGAATAAACCAATATATTCTTTTTACAGAAAAGTGTTCTGCCTGTTTATACCTACATTTACAATGGTATCTGCCAGAATAAAATTTAAATGAAGAACACGGCTGGAGCATGGGCTTGGTAATAGAAAGTCACAACAACTTTCCAAGAACTATAGGCGAGCCTAGACAACAAATTAGAAACAGCCCCTTAAATACCTAGGACCGCCTGTTTATCCCTACATAATTTAAGTGGCATTCAAGGAATAGAGGAAGTTGTGGAAGCACTACTGTCTGTGACATGATCATGTGAATGAGGGGAGTGCATTTTGGGAATTAAGAGTACCAAAACTAAATTATATCATGTCTTCCCAACCGAAAAAATGCTGTTCTGATGTTCCCTAGAGGGAAAGGATTTTCTATATGTAAATATATCAGCTGTCCGTTTAAACTTGGATAAAAGGAACACACTTAATGCACATACACAATTATGCACAATAACTCAGCTGCAGAAAATAATAATAGACATGTTAATGAAGAAATATATACCTGAGAGTAGCCAATTATGCTTCCATTTTCATCCAGCACATTAAAATTAATAATAGGACCTTGGGCATCAAAAGTCCTAAACTCTGTATTGGTGTAGACACACACTAAAGGGAATCCATTAGCATAGCACAATGCAGACATTACTGAGTAGGTATAACTGGCCAAAGAATGGGTATGGTTCCTGATGTTTTCCATTCCACCTGCAGAATAAAATATTGCATAAGTTATCTATGAACATTTGTGCTATTTATATATATATTTTTTTTTTTACTTTTAAAGTAAGCTAAAGTAAGTCATTTTAATTTATTGAAACCAAATAACTGTGTAAAACAGATCTGAGTATTAGAAGAATGAAAGAAGCAATAAACTGTTGTAAGAAAGAAAATGTTTCAAGTCTGTACAGTTTGAGCTACATCAGTGTAAAGAAGATAAGTAGCTGCACTATAATATTTAAAAGGGTTGAGCTAATTTGGGTAGCAAGAAGTGAGGAATAAATATAGGAAGATAATTCTTATTTACAATGATGAAGAGAATTCATATATTTCTTAATGTCCAATAGAACTAAACCTATAGGTGCAGTCCTACTTAACCAAAAATAGATAAATGAAAAAGTGAAAGAGTGAGAACAAGAGAACACACTCATATAATCCTCATCATATAGGCCCTATTAGGGCAATTAGATAAGACATAACTTTTATTAATATATTAAAAACACAAATAATCCCTGGCTCATCTCCAAATATAAAGTCAACCCTAAAGATAGCTCGTTAAGGCCCAGATTCACACTACTGGACATATTGCTTATACGTCCGTACCTAGCTGATAGTTGCTACTGCGCATGCACCGCTTTGTTACATAGATTGCGTATATGCGGTTTTTAAGATCACTGTGTTATATTCAATTATTAGGATTCTCTAAGCCTCCAATCATTACCCCCTGAAAGGGAGCATATGCTGTCCCACACAGCTTAAAGTATGTCCAAATAGGAGAGCTGGGGTACTGCCATGCAATAGGCAATATTACACAAGGAACTCTTAATGAATTAATCCAAATAATGGCCCTAATAGTCACATCATATTAGATGGTATGAATGAGAAAAAGAGCTCAGGGCTATATCCCACATGTGCTAAGCCGCTGACATGCATTTCGCATGAAAGACCCAAGTTTTCTCAAGGCATCAACCCGATGCCAGACAGCTGTGAGCCTTTAAAACAGCGTGGAACCAATCATCTGCTCGGATAGAGAAAACACCCTCAAGAGAGACCGTTCTCCATAGTACAGCAATAGTGATGTCCTGGAATCGGGTCCCGTCCCCTATAGGAGGTTCAGCCTGCCCTGATTGACAGGAACTCCATTCCTATTACTTACAATAGAGGTTCTTTATATCAAATAGCAAAATGGAACACAGAATTTGTTTAAATCATAAGTAATTGTAAAGAGGAGCACAAAAGGAATATGCATATACAGTCAGGTGCATAAATATTGGGTGTCACAAAATCAAGGTATTCTACCTTTTTCAAACCCTGCTCTTTGACTGTCAAACTCTTTCACACTCGCCTGAAGTTCAGCTGCTTCAAACCAGCCATCACACGGTTAACACACAGCAGCCTAACTTCATTAATCCCCACCTGAGTTGGCCTGGTTCTGTCTCTCACTACTATTGGACTCTCTGATTATTTAAGGCTGATGCACTGGCCCAGCCCTTGTCTGTGCAACAATTGCTGTTGCCATTGTATTCCAGTGCACATTTTCTCCTCTATTGCATGTGGATACTGACCTGTGTCCTTCCTAGTGTCTGCTCCTGGATACTCACCTGTGTCCTTCCTAGTGACTACTCATGACTCTCCTCATGTATCCTGCCTGGTTCCTGGATCCTAGTGTGTCCTCTGTTCCTGCTGTGCCATCGCATTTCCCTCTGGCTAAAGTGTGTCTGCAGAAACCATCCCCACTGGTGAGCTACTCTGAAAGTACTACTCCACTCACATTGCTCCCTGTGACTCCAGCTAACTAATCCTGGGCTGTGCTGTGCTAAGCTGCCATAGAGTCTTCAGCTACCATCTGCTCCAGTGAGTCATCATGTGAGTACTACTACGCTCAGCCTAAACAGTCACCTGCGACACCATTCCACTGTACATGTTCCATCCGCTTCCTGAGCCGCTACTCGTGCCTGCAGTGTCCTTCTACACCTGTGATCCTTCCAAGCAAGAACCACTCTCCTCAGCTTCTCTGTCTTCTGGGACGCCACTCTGCTCCACCTGCATCTCTGCTGCCTGCCACAGCTAACCCATGTCTGCAGTACCGTCTCCACCTGAGGAAATACTCTGCGGGTTCTACACCGTGCACCTCCTCTGCTCCTTGGATGACAATCTGTTACTGAACCATCTCTGCTGCATTCCACAGCTAACAGTCTTCACAGATACCGTGTCCAAACCGTGAGCCAATCTGCATGTGAGTACTACTATCTCCAGCCTATCAACGCTGATTCTCTCTGTACTACAGTGACTGTGTTAGCTTACTTTTGCACCGAGCCTGCCCCGCTGTACGGAGCTCATTGAACTTTATTCTCTGGTGCACTACTGCACCCAGCCTGCCTCGCTACATTGAACTGTATTTCCTGCTGTGCATTGATTCCAGGTGTTTCATTGTATCCAGTATCTCTTCGAGTGATTTTGCACCTATCTGCATTCCTGTTTTGCTGTTTATTTCATCCTGAACTGTTTGCACTACTACACCCAGCAAGTCTCTAAAGGTGCTTCTGAACTGTGTGCTCTCTGGAACTCCTGCACCTTAATCATCCAGCTGAGGTGTTTTCTAGAACTATATTTCCATTTGTTTCTTCTTACAGCCTCAACGTCCATCTCAAACACAGATTTCCACTTATTGTGTTGCTGTTACTTGCCAGTCATTTTCACCAGCCCAACTTAACACCAATCCACTACCCTCTCAATGGTCGTGGGTCCTGCTATGGATTGCTGACTGTACACACTGTAATAAACTTATAATACTTTAACTTTACTTCCTGCATTTTGAGTTGTTAATGAGCAAGCCCTACATTAAGGCCGCCAGCCTTCAAAAACGTAGCTCAGATACCTAAGGCTGAATCCCTGACCCCAGAATTCCTGACATTGGGACATCGGGCCTGATCCAGACCTACGCTGATGCGCTGTGCTTACTAAAGCACAGCGTATCGGCGTTCATTTTGACTGACACTGTGCGGGCGTATGGCCCCTTCCTTACGCCGGCTGAAGGCTACCCTAACTTCAGCCGGCGT
>WWET01003252.1:159586-176010 GCA_011038615.1 Limnodynastes dumerilii | reverse complement strand
AACAAAGCCCGCGAAAGTGTGTACGAGCATCGAAATGCACGCGCACGTGCGTACGCGTTACCGATTTCCCGCACTTTTGCGGTTCTTTGTCTCTTACTATACAGCGATTAATATGCAAATATTCGCAAATATACTTTAATATTTTTCTGTTTCGACATAGATGACACCTTTCGTGTCACAGGTGAGTTTGTCCTTGATTATGTGGGTTTCTTTGGTGACGGAGCATTTGAAGCTTGTGACTGGCTGAGTGCTTTGGTTTGGGGAGAGATTGCAGGCCTGGCACCTGTTACAGCGGAAAAAAACAGGTTTGTTTTCTCCCAACCAAGTGTTACTAACAGTTGCATCTTCGCTGAGAGCACTTGGAGCTAGGATAGTTCTTAGGTTGTTTGCCTTCCTATACGTAAATTTAGGTTTCTCAGGAAGAAAGTTTTTCGCTGTTGGGTCCTGTAGTAAAACATGCCAATGTCTGGCCATGATTTTTTCAAGTGATTTGTGATCGTTGCTGAACCCAGTTATGAAGCGTACTTCCTCCTTTTTGTCCTTCTCAGGTTGGGTGTTAGTATGGGTACTGTCTTTTATCTTGCTTTTAAGTAGGGTTTCTCTATTCAGATTCCTGCTTTTGGTGAGGGCTTTGCAGACCAGAGATTCATCATAATTATTTTCCAGAAATCTGTGCTTAAGCTCCCCAGCTTGGATCTCAAAGTCTTCAACTTTAGAACAGTTGCGCCTGATACGCTTGAATTGGCCTCCAGGTATGTTATTGATCCAGTTGCGATGATGGTTACTGGATGAGGGGATATAGGTGTTAGTATCGACTGACTTGATGTGTGTTCTTGTTAGTATCTTGCCATTCTCGATTATGATATCCAAGTCCAAGAAGGTGACTCTCTCTTTGCTGTATTCGGTGTTGAATATGAGGTTCAGATCATTCTGGTTTATGTAATCTTTGAACTTCAGGAGGATCTCTTCTTTTCCCGTCCAGATACAAATGACGTCGTCTATGTATCTTCTCCAAAGCTTTATGTATTGTAGGAATGGGTTGGTAGGGGACCATATAACTCTCTCTTCCCACTGGGCCACGAACAGATTCGCGTAACTGGGCGCGAATTTCGTACCCATCGCAGTCCCGCGAATCTGTCCGTAGCAAGTGCGTTCAAACTGAAAATAATTATGGGTCAATATGAAACGGATGGCTTCCAGCAGAAAGTCTTGTTGTTTAGGTGGAAGGGTGAGGCTTTCTTTAAGACTGTGGTGAATAGCTTCAATTCCTGCCTCATGGTCGATAACCGAGTACAGGGAAGATATGTCGCTTGTCATCAGGATGGAGTTCTCATCCCAGTTGACGGTTTCCAGAATTCTTAGAACATTGGTGGTGTCCTTAAGGTAGCTTTTTTGGGCGACCACGAAGGGTTGTAGGAAGTAGTCGACGTAGGCTGATAAATTTGTGGTAAGGCTCCCAATACCTGATACTATGGGACGTCCTGGAGGTTCCGTAAGACTTTTGTGTATCTTAGGTAGGTGGTAAAAGATCGGGAGTCTTGGATTTTTGATGTGCAAAAATTGGAGTTCTTGCTTGTTAAGGATTGCTTCTTCATGGGCTGTGTCTAGTAGCACTTTCAGCTCTTTGTTGTATGCAGTGGTTGGGTCCATCTTTAATTTCTGATATGTGGAGCTGTCTTCAAGAAGTCTTTGTGCTTCCTTTATATAGTTCAATCTGTTCAGGACAACAGTCCCTCCTCCTTTATCCGCTGGCTTAATTACCAGATCTTTAGTGGTTTTAAGTTCCTTAAGAGCTTGTCTTTCGGCGTATGATAGATTGCTTCTGAGTTTCTTTTTGGTACGCAGGTCCAGGGATGAAATGTCTTCCTCTACCAATTTTTGAAAGGTCTCTATATATGGGCCTTTGCAATGGTGAGGGTAAAACGAAGATTTGTCCTTAAATAGGGTATGTACATAAGGATCTGTTTTGGTTTCCATGAGGTCTTGCGTTTTGTCAGTAATTTTAATAGGGTTTTTCAGAAAAAATTTCTTTAGGGAGATTTTTCGGACAAAGCGATGAATGTCAAGATAGGTCTTGAATTTGTCGAGACGGTTGTCGGGGGCGAATTTAAGACCTCTGGACAGCACCCCAAGGTGAGGATCTTCAAGGGGGTTGTCGCTAAGGTTGAAAATGCCTTTAGTGTTTAGCGTTTGTGTTTGCATTTGGCCCCTAGTAGTTCTTCCTCCTCCACGCTTTCCCCACTTCCTGATGGTCTTGACTTTCTCTTTGAGTTGATTGCTGTATTTCGGCCTCCTGGGTTCTCCATCTCCCAAATGGTGTCACCCCATTCCATTTCTGATGGGGACGTCCTTAATCTTGGTGGTGTGTGTCCCCGGGCTAGCTCTAAAAAAGCTTGCCTGGCTCCTTCTGAGTTTGAGTAGGTGGAGAATCTCGAGCAGTCCAGAATGAGGCTATCTTCATTTTTCCTCCTTCTTTCTTCCGAAAGTCTTTGTAGAAGTGTGGATTCGCTGATGGTCTCACTTCTTTCTGCTTCTGCTACTCCATTATTGAAACTTTGTAGCGCTAAATGGACTGTATCAGAGGCGCCAGAAGTGTGGTTAGCTTTACTAGTTGTTGTGGTGTTCATGTTCTTTATTTGTGTGTTCTTATTGTCAATTTTTCGGTTGTTGGCAGACTTGTCTTTTTTCTGCTGCAGATGGTTCTTGTGCTCTGCTTGTTGGTGGTTTTCAGTATAGCTTTGAATTCTTTTTCTAATAGGAGCTTGGCGTGGTGATTGTGGAAACTTCCTTACTTTGTTGTATTGTAGGGGATGGTAATGTGGTAGATGGAGGATATCCTTCGGGGTATGGTCTCCGGATGTATATTCCATATTCATCTTCTTTTTGTTCCGAGCAGTCATGTGTGCTTCATTTTCCAACTCATGCAATTTCTCGTATCCTAGGACCTTGTCTTTTTTATCTCTTAGTAGTTTGTCAAACTTTGATTCCAAGATATTTTCTTCTAGTTTGGAGAGTTTACTCAGGGCGATGCTCTCAAGTGTTCCGAAATCATCTAGATGTCTGAGGTCTTTGAAGTTGGAATCGTAAACTTTAAGTTTTGCCTCCGTCTCTTGTAGTATACCCTCTCTCTCTTTAATAATGAGGTCGATGAGATTCCAGGAGCATATGTCTAGGATTCTATCCCATGCTGCCATGAAAGTTTATTATTATAGAAAATTTGGTCCAGGTATATGTTATATGTTTTATAATTTATGTTATTGTTAATAAACATATTTTTTCCATTTTATGTCATTTTAATATTTTATTGCTGTATACTCAGCCTACCGCCTATATTTTGTAACTCCTCACATAGTATTTATTGTCCTCATACATCCCTCCCCCCTTTTTATGCAAAATTCATACACATAATTTTCTATTTGTGTGGTGTTGTGACATTTGTTTTATTGTGTTGTTGTTATCCAGTGCAATTGCACTAGCAGCTCCGGGCTCTCTGACCTGCCTTTCATGCCCCGCCCCCTAATACCTATCTGGCCAGTTACAACAGCAGACAGCCTAAATAAATGGAATTCCACACTTTAATTCCAAACTTTGGTGCAAAACTTTTGGTGCAAGACTTCTGGACGTCATATCCTATCCTGATGAAGCCCCCACACAGAGGGATGAAACGCGTTGATGATTGGAAAGCTCTCCGGCGTCCTAAACGAGGTCCCCAGCGTCTAAGTTTCTGTGACAGCAGCCAGCTGACAACCAGTATCTCCCACGTGTGTGCGCACCATCGCCACCTACAGGAGAAAGCAAGACGCACACACTGTTTTGCCGGAATCTGCGAGCACACACCACGTGGACTGGCCACCGGCCCCCAAACCACACAGAGGTATCGGGCAACATTGACAGAGCTCCTTTTTCCCAGCTAATCAGCATATTACCTGCCTAAAGGCACGGAGGAGCATCGCACACAATACGGCACCACATCACTGCAGCTGCAATTTCAACTCAGCCTACGTGAGGGCACCGTTATCTACTGAGGTAGGCACTTGCCTCATATAAGGTACTTTATTTTCCTACTGCATCTTCACACCAAAGGTTTGCTAATATATGGACCTTTTATTGACATTGCTTTGAGATCCAAAAGTCACTGCCGATTTGACAATTATTGTGATTCAACGATACCATCATTGTCCACTTCTATAACTTTCTGCCTTTCACTGCCCACATAGTGGCCCCTGGCAATCCTGCAAGGACTTCAACGGCTGTTCTTATTGTCTGTAGGCCAATTGCCCTACCCACGTCACAGTGTGACTATTGTTTCTGTCATTGTCCTGTATTGTGTGGTTTACGTCTGTTATATTTTGTCTTTTAATTTTTTCTGTTTGTGTCTCTATAAATTCATTTTGACGCTAAACTGTAATTGTATGGTCTGTGCTTTCATCGTACATTGTACACATTAGTCATTCATAGTACCATAGCTATGTACTCCACACTTATTTACTTCTAGCAACTTACCTACTAAAGCGCTGGGTATATCCTTCTTTTCCCCAGTGCTAAAAAATAATTACTGTAATACTATATATAGGAGCAATATTGCAAGTCAAAAAACCCTTAGAAATAAAATAATAAGATTGTATAAATACAAATATCCATCGATCACATAATGTAATTATATAGGAATGGTCTAACAACAGCCCTCGCGCCACCATGCAAGACATGCCTCCCTCTGCAAGCAACCCCCAGGGGCACCACATTCCTCCATGCTACAATGATGCGTGTCCTTACGCCTAATTTTACAATATAAAATTTTTTAAAGAAACATCCAATTTTGGGACCATAAAACATGAACATTTCTTATGCAATAAAACACATTCCAAAATAAGTTTTCTGCCAACATATTGTTTTTTTTTACTATCTATATCTTTCGGGTAATCTTCCCTGGGTCCTCCTACTAGAATGTCGAACCTCTGCTTCTACAGAAACATCCACTGGGCTTTCAAGAAAAATTGACGGAGCCTTGACTGTTTGTCTAGTATATCTTGTTACAATGGGCAAACACATGCTTGTTATCAGATATACTGGATTGTCCAACATTAACATTGTTTCTGAAGAAAGCAGCACATATAAATCTGTCATGAGCTACTGCGCTCTCACAGCAGCTCGGAATGGGTGGGTTGTTGCCTAGCAACCGGGATCCTCGATGTGTCATTGGTGGTTCAGGTCACATGTCCTGGCTCCTAGGCAGCCAGGACGCTCTCCCTGTTCGCGCCTTTGGTGTGTGCAGCTGTCTTTGGTCCCGGCTGATTGTATTACAGCCGGGGCGCTTTCCTATCCATGCAGGGGGCTGGTCCAGTCTCTGCTCTGTGATTGGCCAGCCTCCCTGTAAATAGCCAGCTGATTCTGTGCCCTCTCACTGGTTATAGCGTCCTGCATGTGTGCCCCAGCCTTTTGTCTTTGCTGTTGTTGCCTTGTAAGTTGCTCTCTCTCTCTCACTTGCTTCGTTCCAGTCCCTTGACCTCATTTCTCCTTGCTTTCTTGCTATTTAGTGCTGCTTTCTTGAGTGACCCTGCTTTCCTGCCCAGTACCTTACCGTGGTCCTCTTGTAGTCTCTCTCTCTCTCTCTGTCTCTCCTTGGTGTAGTCTCCTAGTGTTTAATACTAACTCTCCCCTGTTTGCTTGTATTTGTGCCTCCCCTGGGGTTCCGCTGTGTGACTGTGTAAGTGTGTTTCCTAGTGAGTCCTGTCAGTCCTTGTGATTCCCCTCCATTGTTTTGGTTTTGTGTTCCATGTTGTCCGTCACAAGTCAGTTCCTTCTGACTTTGTCTATTCCCGCTTTCTACTCCACCCTTATCATTTACCTATTTTCTCTCTCTTACGAGTTCAGTTCTGGGGGCCGCAACCTTTTGCTGGGGCTCAGCCAATTCCATCCCCACCATTAGGGGCCACGGTGAACACCACCTGATAACAAAGACTCTCTCACCTCTCTCCTTACATTATAACCAGTCATTTACATTGGGCTCTCGGTCGCAATGGACCCCACGAATCCTAGCCCTGCTCAAGTTCTGGCAAATCAGAATCAAGCCATCTCCCAGGTGGTCCAAGGCCTGCCTGAATGTCTCGCAGCCCATGAAGCTGCAACTCAAGCAGTGCAGCAGCCCCAACAACTTCCTACAGTTGAGTCCAAGTTGAACCTCCCTGATAATTTTTCAGGGGACCACAAGCAGTTTCGAAATTTTCAGGAAAGCTGCACATCTTCTGGTACTGAGTCCCAACATGTTGACATCGTGATCTCCTTACTCCAAGGGGATCCACAGACATGGGCCTTCGGAATCCCTCCTGATGATCCTGCTCTGCAATCGGTTGATGTTTTCTTTAAATCATCTTCTCTTTAAATCTTTAAGTCTTCTCTACGATGATCCAGATCGTGTGGCATCTGATGAGTCTTATCTGCGCAGTTTGCGTCAGGGCCTGTGAATGGCAGAGGAATACAGCTCTGACTTTAGAAAATGGTCTGCAGACAGTCTCTGGAATGACCCTGCACTTTGTAGCCAGTATCATCTTGGTCTTTCTGACCAGATTAAGGATTCTCTGGTCCAGTATTCTCCTCCAGACTCTTTGGACAAATGAATGCAACTGGCCATAAGGATTGAACGTCATTTTAAAGAAAGACATCAGGAGAGAAGCACAGTTCCTGTCTGTGCTGCTAGCCAAATGTGGCCACGCCCTCCTCCTCAAACGCTGGATGTCGAAGAACCCATGCAGCTGGTTGCCTACCGTCTTTTTAAAGAAGAGAGGGCTCGTTATCGTCCCTCTGGACTTTGCCTCTATTGTGACGTCAAGGACCACTTGTCCCACTTGTCCAGCAAAAGACTAAGTCTAGACTACAAGGAAGAGGTACGTCTAAGCTCTCAAATTTTCTCTTCCACCAATGCCTTACTCCTGCTGGCGGCTATTTCTTTTCAAGGTAGATTTCTCAATATTTCTGCTTTTCTTGATAGTGGTGCGGCAGGCAACTTTCTGGACATTTCCTTCGCCAAGTCGCTACGAATTCCATTTCAAGAGCTTAACTGTCTGTGGACTGGAAGGGAAACCACTATCCCTTGGCAAAGTTTCTTCCTCTACTCCGTCTCTCCTGCTGTCTATTGGGGCTCTTCATGTCGAAGAACCATCCTGATTCATTGTCCTGCTTCTCCGCTTATTCTGGGTCATCCTTGGCTACACCTCCACAATCCAGTCATTGACTGGACTAAGGGTGATATCGTCTCTTGGTCAGCTCTTTGTTTGTCATCTTGTCTTCGCCTTCCTCTCCGAGGTCTTACTCTACCACCTGGTCTGCCTGCTCACTACAATGACTTTATGGATGTTTTTTCCAAAAAGACAGCAGATGTTCTTCCTCCTCATTGCACCTATGTTTCATTGAAATGTTACCCAATGCCAAGCTTCCTAAGAGCAGATTGTATTCTCTCTTACGCCCAGAGACCAAAGCTATGGAAGATTATATTTAAGAGAATCTTGCTAAGGGCTTTATTCATCCTTTCATATCTCCTCTGGGGGCAGGATTCTTCTTTGTAGACTACAGGGCATTAAATAAAATCTCCATCAAAAATACTTACCCATTACCACTCATATCAGAGCTTTTTGATCAACTTCGGGGAGCTAGTATTATTTCTAAAATTGACTTACGCGGAGCATATAATCTCATTCATATCAAGCAAGGTGATGAGTGGAAGAATGCCTTTAATACTTTGTCTGGCCATTATGAATGCTTAGTCATGCCTTTTGGATTAAGTAATGCCCCAGTGATCTTTCAATATCTGATCAATGATGTCATGCGTGAATTTCTTGACAGGTTTGTCAATGTGTACCTTGACAACATTCTGATCTACTCCCATTCTCTGTCTGAACATCACCAACATGTTAGATCTGTTTTGCAGAAACTATGTGAGAACCACCTTTTTGCAAAGTTTAAAAAATGTGAATTTGAGGTTCATCAGGTTGCTTTTCTTGGATTCCTCATCTCTACAGTGGGTTTTTCCATGGACCCTAATAAAATAAAGGCCATCCTAAATTGGGTCCAACCCACTAATCTTAAGGCCAATCAACGTTTTCTCGGTTTTGCTAATTTTTTTATAAGATTTATTCATTGCTTTTCCTTGTTGCTCTCACCCATCTCTGCTCTTACTAAAACTGGCCTCCTCAAGCTCTAGAAGTGTTTCATGCATTAAAGCAAGCCTTTATCTCTGCTCCAGTTCTTCATTATCCCGACCCTGGGAGGCCTTTTATTGTTGAAGTGGATGCCTCGGACGTTGGGGCAGGTGTTGTCCTCTCTCAAGTGAATCCTGAGGATGACCTCCTTTATCCCTATGCTTTCATATCTCGCAAATTCTCTGCTCCAGAGACCAATTACGATATTGGCAATCGGGAGCTTCTGGCAATCAAATGGGCATTTGAAGAGTGGAGACATTGGTTGGAAGGGTCTCTTCATCCAATTAAGGTTTATACTGACCTTAAGAATTTGGAATACATCCAATCTGCCAAGAGACTTAATGCTTGTCGAGCCCGTGTGTTTTTCACACACTTTAACTTTACTATTATCTTCCGCCAAGGCTCCAAGAATCTTAAAGCTGATGCCTTATCTCGCAGTTTTTTGGACATGCATGCCTCCAAACCCACTCCTCTTCGCATTGTGCCCTCATCAGTGCTACTTGGACTCGCTCAAGACCTCTTTTCTCAGCACCATGGCGTACAAAGTCAGAATTATTGTATGTTCATCCCTCATTCAAAAAAGCAGTTCTTTCTGAGTTCCATTCCTGCAAGTCCGCAGGTCATCCTGGTATCACCAAGACTCATGAGCTCCTCTCTCATCATGTTTGGTGGCCTTCCTGGGCAAATGACGTTACTGAATTTGTCTCTGCCTGCAAGGTGTGTGCACAAAATAAAGTTCCACGTTCTTCTCCATTCGGTCTTCTTCTTCCAATACACACTCCTTCCAAACCCTGGACTCATCTTTCGATGGATTTTATTGTCGAACTGCCTAAGTCCTCTGGCTGGAATACCATTTGGGTGGTAGTAGACCATTTCCGTAAGATGGCCCATTTTACTCCTTTGTCCAAACTATCCTGTGCCAGGACACATGCTTCATTATTTGTTCAGCATATCTTTCGGTTACATGGTCTTCCTTTAGACATTGTTTCAGATCGAGTTCCATTCCTGCAAGTCCGCAGGTCATCCTGGTATCACCAAGACTCGTGAACTCCTCTCTCATCATGTTTGGTGGCCTTCCTGGGCAAATGACGTTACCGAATTTGTCTCTGCCTGCAAGGTGTGTGCACAAAATAAAGTTCCTCGTTCTTCTCCATTCGGTCTTCTTCTTCCAATACACACTCCTTCCAAACCCTGGACTCATCTTTCAAAGGATTTTATTGTCGAACTGCCTAAGTCCTCCGGCTGGAATACCATTTGGGTGGTAGTAGACTGTTTCAGTAAGATGGCCCATTTTACTCCTTTGTCCAAACAATCCTGTGCCAGGACACATGCTTCATTATTTGTTCAGCATAGCTTTCGGTTACATGGTCTTCCTTCAGACATTGTTTCAGATTGAGGGTCTCAGTTTGTAGCCCGTTTTTGGCGTTCCTTCTGCTTGGGATTAATATTAGTATATTGTCTGCTTATCACCCCCAGTCCAATGGCCAAATTCCAATCTCTGGAACAGTTTCTTCGTTGCTTTGTTTCCAAATTCCATAATAATTGGTGCGAATACCTCCCATGGGCAGAGTTTGCATATAACAAAGCCTGTCATGCCTCCATCTTTTTTTTGTGGTTTTGGTCAACATCCTAAAGCCAAATCCTTTGCCTCTATGCCATCTTCTGTAGGTGGCCTCCGCAAAACCGAATCCTTGCTCAAGTCAGTATGGAGAAAGGTTCATCTCGCTATCAAGTCTTCTTCTCTTCGTTTGAAGAAAATTTGTGACCGTCACCGTGTAGCTTCGGCCTTCAAAGTAGGAGACTGGGTTTGGCTTTCTACCCACAGCATTCATCTCCGCCAACCCTCCAAGAAGTTGGGTCCTAAGTTAATTGGTCCCTACAAGATCATTCAAACGATTAATCCTGTTAGTTTTCATCTTAATCTTCCCCGCAACCTCCGGATTCCCAGAACTTTTCATTGTTCTCTTTTTAAACCAGTCTTTTTCTCTCACAAGTTTTCTGCCACTTCTCCCAAGAAACCGCCTCCTGTCCTGGTTGATGGTCACCAAGAGTTTGTAGTTGATTCCATTTTAGATGCCAAAGGCTATGGGCCTGAGGAGAGATTATGGATCCCTGCCAGAGAAGTCAAGCAGCCAGGAAGCTCTCCCTGCAGCTGTCTTTTGTCCCGGTTGATTGTATTACAGCCGGGATACTCTCTTATCCGTGCAGGGGGATGGTCCAGTCTCTGCCCTGTGATTGGCCAGCCTCCCTGTAAATAGCCAGCTGATTCTCTGCCCCCTCGCTGGTTATAGCATCCTGCATATGTGCCCCAGCCTTTTGCCTTTGCTGTTGTTGCCTTGTCCCTTGCTCTCTCTCTCTCTCTTGCCTTGTTCCAGTCAATTGCCATCATTTCTCCTTGCTCTCTTGCTATTTGGTGCCTCTTTCTTCAGTTACCCTCCTTTCCTGCCCAGTACATTACTATAGTCTCTCCCTCTCTCTCTCTCCTTGGTGTAGTATCCCAGTGTTTAACCCTAGCTCTCCCTTGTTTGCTTGTATTTGTCACCCCCCTGGGGTTCCACTGTGTGACTGTGTGAGTTTGTTTCCTAGTAAATCCTGTCAGTCCTTGTGATTCCCCTCAGTCCATTGTTTTGGTTTTGTGTTCCATGTTGTCCGCCACAAGTCAGTTCCTTCTGACTTTGTCTACTCCCACTTTCTGCTCCACTCTTATCCTTTACCTATTTTCTCTCTCTTACAAGTTCAGTTCTGGGGGCCACGACAGTGCCCTGGTGAACACCACCTGATAAC
The DNA here is from genome assembly GCA_011038615.1 of Limnodynastes dumerilii. Taxonomy (NCBI): domain Eukaryota; kingdom Metazoa; phylum Chordata; class Amphibia; order Anura; family Limnodynastidae; genus Limnodynastes; species Limnodynastes dumerilii. The sequence goes on along the minus strand of WWET01003252.1, from coordinate 165,034 downwards.
AAAGACTCTGTGCCCTGGTAACCGTTCTCGTAATTTTCACCTCTCTCCTTACAAATCTTCAATAATTGGTTCTTTGGGCTTGAATTTAGCAAGACACAATTTCAATTGATCCCTGTGCACCATTTTTGAAGATCTCCCACTCTTTTACAATCTGGTATACTATGTTCTCTGGATCAGGTTTATCGAGAATTCAATATAAGTCAGAGTCCCATTTAGAATCTAGTTTACTTTGTCTACAATTGTTTAATTTCAAAACCAAATCTCCTACAACTAGTGGTGTAGCACGGGCCTTAAAATCATAATGACTTTTCTGTCGTTTATGCACAAGATCCATTCTTTGATTTACTGTAGTTTGAGCAATCTTTAATCTGCGTTGATGCTCTTTCACTCAATCTGTATGAAAGGAATGTTCCTTTAAGTTTCTTGTTAATATTTTTTTCATTCGAATATCAGATGGTAACTTTCCTTGCCATCCAAAAAGCAAATAGTATGGAGTGTGTCCTGTAGAAACATGCTCAGTGTTATTGTATATGAATACTAGTTCTGCTAACAATGAAGTCTACTAACGTTTCTGAGAAGGGGGCACATCACATAACATGTTGATGATAGTTTGATTCTCTCACAGGCCCCATTAATCTGTGGAAGATAAGCAGTAGCACATAACTTCTTACACCCATACAACTGGCATAACTTTTGGAAAAGGCAAGGTTCGAAAGCAGGTCCTGAATCTGTAAGTATACTAGCGGGGAATCCGTATGGACTCACAAATGCTCACCAGACAATTTCAGTCGTTGTTTTTGCAGTGAGATCTCGAACAGGCAATATTACAGCAAATTTTGTATAATGGTCAATGATGGTAATAGCATATTAATGCCCTGAATTACTCATTTCTAATTTCACATGATCTATAGCCACAATTTCTAGAGTTTGTCGACTTACAATTGGATGTAATGGTGTTTTTCCTTCTGATGTCACTGGTTATTTTACACTGCACCAAGTACAAGATTTACACAAGTTTTCCACATCTTGGCATACATTTCTCCAATAGAATCATCTTCGCAATGTAGTCTTCTTACACATGAAATTACCTGAATGATTATAATATTCTTGCATTATCAGATTTACTTTGGTCCGTGGGACTACCACTTGTTCCAATAACAAATGAGTTTTTGGATCAACACTGTATCGAATTAACAAACCTCTTGGAATGGTTAATCGATTTCTTTGTCCCTACAATTGGACTAATTCTGGATCAGCCATTTCTGTCTCATCTTTAGTTAGACCTTGACAGGTATTAGAACTTATCCACTTTTTCACTTGTCGTAATATTGGACTCTCATCTTGCCACTTAATGTTGATTCATCTCTGCTCTTTGAGCATTTTGTAATCCTTCTAGATCACAAGGTGTATTTTTTTTTCAGATATTTTTTTCCTTTGACAAAAGTCAGGCATCTCAATCTGTTCTAAATGATCTCCTTTTTAATTTCTTCCTTAAAAGAAGATAGGCGAGATAAAGCATCAGCATTTTTATTGCTTTGAATACTTTGATACTCCATTTTGAAATGATATTTGGACAAACGAACAGACCAACATTGTTCCAGAGCACCTAATTGGTTAGTGGATTGATGAACCAAAGGATTACAATCAGTGACTACAATCAATGGTGTAGCTGCGAGGTAGTTCCTAAATTTTTCAGTGACAGCCCACACTAATGCAAGAAATTCCAGTCTATAGGAACTGTAATTAGCATAATTTCATTCGGTTGGACGTAGACTGCGACTGACATAAGTAATCACTCGTTCTTCTCCATCTTGAATCTGGGCAAGGATAGCTCCCAATCTTTGTTTACTTGCATCCGTATACAGCCGAAACGGATGATTGTAGTCTGGGTAGGCAAGTATAGGAGCCTCAGTTAAAATCTTTTTCAAAAGATCAAATGTAGCCTGTCGCTCATCTGTGCACTCAATAAGAATTTTCTGATTATATTCCTCTTTGGGAATTCCTCGTAAAACTTCCAATAATGGTGCAGCTACTTTTGTGAAATTCTTTCTAAAAGGTCGGTAATATCCCACAAATTCAAGAAACGGTCTCACATCCTTCACTGTCTGGGGTACAGGACAATTCAAACCCACTTTAATTTTCTCCAGGTCTGGAGTCACTCCCTTGGAACTTACAAGATGACCCAAATACTGCATTGTGGTTTTAATAGATGACACTTTGAGGGTTTCAATTTCAATCCAAATTTGATATATCTCATGTAGATGTTGCAGATGTTCAGAATATGTTGTCGAGAAAATAATTATGTCATCAAGATACAGGAGAACTATGTCAACATGTCTGTGACCTAAACAATGTTCCATTACCCTTTGGAAAGTCACAGTGGTGTTGCATAGTCCAAATGGCAATCGTTAAAATTCAAAAAGTCCCATTGGTGTAGGGAAATCTGTTTTTTCTTTATTTTCCTCATCCATCTGAACTTGCCAATAGCCACTAGTTAAATCTATGGTTGAAAAATATTTAGCAGACTTGAGGGATTTCAAAGATTCTTCTGTTCTCTTTAATGGGTAAGCATCTTTATGGGTAACAACAATTAAATTTCTATAATCTAGACAATATCTCAATTGTCCATCCTTCTTTCACACTAGCGCCAGTGGAGCGGCCCACGTGCTATGACTTTCTTGAACAGTTCCAATATCTTTCATGTCTTCCAACATTTGTTTCACAGACTGATACAATGCCGGCGCTATTAAATGTTGTCTTTCCTTAATTGGAGGGGCTTCTCCAGTTAATATTTTATGTTGAATGTCTTTAACAACTCCCAAGTCTGTGGGGCTATGACTTAAACTTGAAGCATTCTTTTTCGCTACCTGCAGAACTCCTCTTCACTGTTCTTCAATAGTGTTCTTATCTCCTACTTGCAACTCTGTCCACCATTCTTTCTTTTGAGCCTTAGCTGTAACATTGTTGCTTGCAAAGTTGGATATTCTACATCTTGAAATGAGGTCCACAACAATTTAGCCAAAGATGTCTATAAAGCTTGACTACATGGTTATGAGGGTTCAAGATTCGAACTGGAACATGACCTCCTTTTAAAGTGACAAGGGTACTGGCTGCAACAAGTTCTTGCTGTGTGGAAATCATGCAAGGTTCAATGAGGGCTTCATAGCTTTTATCCCCAGGCCCACATTTAGCTCCTCCCCAAATTATGGTTTCTGAATTAGGTTTACGTTTTTACAGGTTTACTGTCTGTTAGTCGCACTTTACCAATTTCTTCTGTCCCATATGCAAATTTTTGATAACACTGTATAACCTTGAAGTTTTTTGAAGGATTTACTGCTCCTTCAACTTTGAATAGGAAAGTCCATTTTTCAAGATATTAAATAATTCTTCCGGACATTGAGGTAGATCCAGAACTACGTTTGCCGTACGTTTATTCGCATAGCGTATTTTCGTGTGCGTGCCTTCTATACACTCCCCTAGGCACACCCCTTGAATGTACGTATTTTGTCAAGATACGCTTTCCAAACCCTACCTTAACTTTTGCCAACGTAACCGATGTGATCCGCTCACGTACATATAGGCAATACGTATTTACGCCGCTAAGCACGCCCATACTGTACACTTTAAATACAAACCCCCGCCTACATAACGTATTTCAGACGTATTTTGGACAAACGTAAAATTGGCTCGCCCACACGTAAGTATTTACGTGACACATACGTGAATGGCCCATACGTTCACATATACGCTACGTTACGAAGCGTATTTTCCATGGTGCGCATGCGCAGTACTTACTTAAAGGCAATTTTACGTCTCCGCCACGCGTAAATTCGCTCACAAGCGTAGTTCTGGATCTGGGCCATTGTTGGAAAACATTCATTCCTAATATAACTGGAGCTATCTTGTTTTTGTCACTTTCGGTAATTCCATGTCCAACATATTGGGGCCACCATTATTCCAGACTCGGATTTCATCTTCTAACTCTCCCCGAGGCGTGGCCTCCACCCTCGGGGTATTTTAGTTTAAAGATTCCTACTGTCGGCAATATAGCTCAATATGTCCTACTCTCTGACATCTCCTTCAAATAGGCTGACCCTGTACATCCAAACGATCAGTAGTCTTTCTTCAAGAATTTGGAGGCAGTTCCCACCAACTATCAGCCCATGTTGTCTGTCTCTCCATCTTATATTTTCTTGTCTTGTATTTGATGATTGAGTTAAGTTGTTCACCTCCTTTTAGATTTCAGCCAAAGTGGACTTTAAACTCTCTAACTGTTCCTTCATTGACTGCATAAGATCAAAAGTTGATTATTGTGTACTTTATAAGGCAGTGGTTACTGTTGATAGTTTCAGATGTGAATTTCCATTGTTGACATCCATCGGATGGGCATAATATGAGAATTCAGATAATTCTGGAAACTCTACCTTCTTTTCCACAACAGTATTTAATATTTTAAGAGTAGCTTCCTTAAAATCCAAAAAGGTGTAATGTGGAAGTTATAAACATAACATTTGTAATTGCGTTCGAATTGATTCTTCATGAACTCCTTTAATAAATTGTGTTATCAATGCTTCATCTGCATCTCTCCTTATTCAAAGCTTGTACCTTGTACCTCCTGTAGAGTAAGGGTGAATTCTCATAAACTCTCTCCTGGTGCTTGTTTACAGGCATAAAATCACATTTTGAGTGTTGACAATGGGGTAGATCCAGACCTTGGTTCCCTTTCTGTTTCAATGCATAGCGTATTTACGGGATCGTAATTAATATGCACTCCCCTTAGTCGTACGTACCTTGGCTGTTTTACGCTTTCCAAACCCTACCTTAACTTTTCCACGCGTAATTCCTGTCGGCCGTAATGGATGCACATACTTACACAGCTTTGTACGTAGTTACGATGCTGTTATGATGAAGGTCCTTATGCTCTGATTTGCGTGGTGTAACATCAGCCGCGCTCATGTGCAGTAAGTACTAATGGGCACTTTTACGCACACTTCAAGCATAAAAACATAGGCGGTCGTAGTTCTGGATCTGCCCCAATGTCTGTACCTCAAATATAGTTGCCAATCATTTAAATATTTGTTCCAAATTTTTGTCTTTCATCAATGGGCCAAGATAACACTTCTCGAAGTGCTGAACCCTTCAATTGCCCAACTAGAACTTCAACCTGTTGTTGTTCCGTCAATGGATATAATTGAAACATTGATGTCATCTTATTTCTGAACATAAATGAAGAAACATGATTTCCATCAATAGCCCCTATTCCTCTATTATAAGTAGGTAACCACGGGCTTCCAAAATAACATGGTAGAGTGATTGAATTTATTTGAGTCATAGTTAGAATTTGAGAAACACTCTCACTAGTGGAAGCGGCTGCAGAAGACTAGTGTTCAGTTCAATTAACAAACAAGAAGGGTATAATTCTTTGTAACAATAAATTATTTTCTGCAA
>WWET01003252.1:123000-138267 GCA_011038615.1 Limnodynastes dumerilii | reverse complement strand
TCTTCCGATTGGTAGCTGTCGGGATAAATACGCATGTATTACTGCACCTGAATCACAGCCTCCTACGACGAAGCTCAGGCGAAACGTGCACCGGAGGCAGCTGCTGCAAGACTGGCTCCGTGTGTTCAAACCCATGCTGCTTTCCTGACCTGTACCTCAGGGGAATCTATAGGGACATCGTACTGCCTAGGAATAGGTGAAGTTTTGGCCATGAGGCCGCTATGGGGGGTGTTTTTTAGGGATAGCGTTAGCTTTTCCAAACAGGTTGCAGCATATAATATTAAGTATTACTATTTAAGCCATGTCTTGTATTACAGTTTTTACTGTCTGATATTTATCTACTATATTTCGCCTATCAATGGTTTTATTGATATACTATTAAATTATATTTTGCACTATCAATTGTTTTTGTTCATTATGAGGAGTTGCAATTTAAATAATGACGGATAAGTAGTGCCTTTCCTAACTGTTTTGCTTAGAGTTGCCACTCCTATGTGACAACTCATGTGTGTATTTGCTTGCATAACTAAACAGGGACATCTGCAGAACTGCCCAAATTTCGGGAGTCTCCTGGATATTCCAGGAGAGTCGGCAACCCTGTACAATCTATTTTGTCTATTGTTTATAAAATTAAGATAATTTTAACTGTATGGCATAATTGCTCTAAAAGGACTAGAATTTAGATACATCTATGCCTGAAACTGGCTAGTGAAGTAGCCATATGGCTGGTTTGCAGCATAAGTATTTTGGAGAGAAGAAAATGCAGTTGAATGGTTAGATTGATCTGTTTTGTTAAAAGAAGCTCCTTGATATACCCAAGAAATTACACTAGTATAATTGCCTTTTTGTTCCCCATTTCTTAGACTGAAAACAGCTTTTACTTGGAGTAACTGCTACAAGTTGGCCATATTGCACGTGGACTCCGTTTCCCCCGCATGATGCATGCTGCCTCTCCCTGGATTCCCTTTTAAGATCAGCTGCCCTGGAATGCTCTGGAATTAAGGGAAGTGTGGTACCTTTTCAGGGGACCGGAGATCCTCTGACCGTTCTTTTGTATCAGTTTTTGGACTGTTTTATTGCCAACTTATTTATCTATTTATATTTACTTATCCTGAAATTAATACAAAAGTACCCAGCAAACACAGAAATTTAATGAGACAATGCATAAAAAGACACAAACTCAAAATGTAAAAGTTCAGGCTTCAAATGCAACTCCTTATAGCAAACCTTAGATAAATATCAGTGGATAGACTAGCCCATGGTGAACAATTGTCTATGACAATTTCTGATAAAACCACAAATATCAAGTTGTGCAGCGGTGCAAAAGAATGAATGATATATTCAGTAACGTCAGACGGATGCTCTGGACTCTCCAGGCGTCCTCTACAGTAAACAATATGTATGGGTACGATCCTCCAGTGTCTGGGTAATCACAGCGGTAACTGTAGTTCCATTTGTAATGTAACTTAATATTATCTATCAGATAAGGTATTTAATCAATTGATAGACAGGAAAAAATTCTGCAGGACAGAGAAAGTATGCAGAGAAAGCGTAGTAGTTTAGAGTGTGCACAAAATCTCAAATATTATTATATAAACAAACAATAAATTCCTTTAGAAAAAAAGAGAAAGATTCTTTGGTTGAAAGTTACAAAATGTCATTTAATAATCAAATAGTAAATATTTTAATACAAGGCGAATTTAATTAATAATAAAAACGACCACAGCTCTTAAACATTATTTCAGCACTATGCATAATTAAAAAATGTAAACAAATACACTCCACCAAATGACCAGCTATCTAAGAAGGAACTTACCCTATACAAACATCTAGCGGCCTCACGGCCAGCACTTCGCCCTTCCGGGTAGTAAGCTGTCCCTCCCCTAATCTACTGACATTCAGGTCATGGTGGATGAATACAAACAGAAGCAGAAGTCGGTCGTAAAAAGCACCCCTTCCAGTGCACCGGAGACAGGCGCAAGTCCAACGTACGTTTCGCCAAACAGACGGCTTTATCAAGGAGCTGTGAGCAGGTAAGAACTTCATGTGTCTTTATACTCAGCTGAGCCAATCAGCATTTAGTAACAGGAGCTTGTAATCAAAAAGTCTGTGACACCTGCGGTGAACGTCTAAAGGAATACAAATATAAAATTTAAATTCCAAACACAATGGGCCTGATCCAGACCTACGACATCGCTCATACGCATTTGCATATGTTCGCATTAGCGTAAACATGAAAAGATACGGCCGTACACATGATCTTCCAGAGTGTAACACACCCACATTTCGGTAGTAGTGTAGCGATCATACGCTTTGTCTTACTAATATCGTACTAAGGAACTCACACGAGTGTCCTTCATACGAATATTCCTACATACGTACAAACCCTTCATACGGTGATGGTCCTGCGTACGTTCTAATGTATAACCTATTATTTTCATTTGTATTTTTCTCTCTTACTATATTGGATTACTTGTCATGTTTCAACATTATTTTTTGCAATGTCAATGTGAATTATGAATGATGTCAATTATTGTGAATTATATAAAATATATATAGAAATATAAAAAACATATGTAAATTATTTATTTCATTAAATAAGACCAAACAAAATAATCATTCTGAATTTTTTTATTTTGTGAAAAATGAACACTAGAAACTTAAAAAACAAACAACAACTAACAACATATGAATGAATTTAAACAAAATTAATATTTATAAATTATCGGTTTAACTCAAATAAATTAAGTAAAATCTGGGCAGTTTGCCCCATCTGCACCAGCATGTGCAGCAAGTTTAGAACTTCATCTGTGAAGGGGTCCATTTGAAGTTCATGAACAACTGGAACATCTGTTTGAAAATATAAAAGAAAGAGTTCATTTAGTTAAAATTTACATACAATATATTACGTTGTCTCAATGTAAAGTAACATAATTAGAGCAAATGCTATATATAGGTATTGTTGTTCATTTCCTTTTTTGCTGTGTTATTATGCAAACATTTGCTGTTTGACGTCGCTGTCCTACTTAATTATTAATGTAATCTTTGCATTATTTTTTCCTTACCTTATAAGTAAATGTCATTAATTTTATTTTTAAAATAAACACAATAAGTGTCTGATTCTATTTTTTTGGCTTGATGTATACAGCTTAGCTAAACGATTTTACTAAGTAAGGATTGTTTATTATTGTAAGAAAAATTGCATGCATGGAAATATCTATTATTTTACACATATAACTTACAAAAAGCATAGCTTTATCATGATATCATTGTTGTCAAAATATGTGTAAAATAAAAGAAATTTCGTACAAAATAATAATGTTACAAACACAAATACTCATCATAAAAATGTAGATGAAAATACATTCACATATTAACAAATAACATTGACACATAAAGGATGAAATGTTAAAATTATATTTTACCATGAACCCCTTCATCAGCATCATGATGCACATGCTGGTGCTCATCCTCCTCCTCTATGTCATCTGCCGGTGAGGTATCCTCATGGTCCGGGCTAACAATTGGGGGTGGTGACAAGTCCTCCTGCTCCTCAAGGGCAGCATGTGGGGGTGAGGTCTCGTCCTCCTCCTCCTCCTCCGCCTCCAACAGCTGCCGGCGAGCAAACTCAGCAATTCTGTGTCTGTCCCGTCCTAACAATAGAAATAAATGTATTTTTAATTAGTTTGTTATGTACAAATACATATTAACATACTTTAATGATCCTTGTTTTTTTTGGGTTTTATAACATATTCATTTATAGCATTTTTCATAATAAATAAAAGGTTATTTTCAATTTCTACATTCTACATTCTACATTGAATTTTGACCAACTAGAGATGTTGCCTCTGACAACCAATCAGATTGCAACTGTCACATCCATATAACATCACATTGAATGCTAAGGGCAACATCTTGAATAATTACTAACGCGAAAATACATTATTATTGAAAATACTTACGCCGTCTATGACGGTCGATTTGCTCTCTGACCTCCGCCAGCAGATCTGGCTGCCGCCGCCTGAGATCGGACCACCGGCGCATTAACTGGTCAATGCGCCGGCGAACTCTCAGACGGCATCTGATCTGCCGCTGCACGCGGACATAAGCTGCCCGTACAGCGGCATTGCAGCGTGGCTGGCGGAGATCAAATTGATCCATTTCGGAAACCAAAATGCGCAGTTCCCCCCTGCTAAATGGTTCCGCACGACCAGCAGCCATTTTTACAAAAATAATATGATCTAAAATGGCGGAATCACGCATAATCAAAACTAACAACGCCATTGGCTAATAGTTAAAACGCCTTTAAGGAGCAACAAATCACATTACTATACTATGTGTAACAAATAGATAAAACTTATAGGTTGCTTAGCACATCAATCTCATTACAGCTGCAGTACTATGCTTAGAATTTATACATGAAATAAAAAATTACATATAATATAAACTATAATGTGTCCTGTAATGTATTTGACAAATATAACACCATGCGAACTTCTTACTTTGTATTTTTATTCATTCAAAGAGACTTCAGAAGCATCACATATGAGTGAGGACTAAATGTTTCTGTGTAACGGACATACATCTCTGGAGACTGTGTAGAAAAGTACACCATGGGTTAATACTAACATAATTGTTACACACCCTAACGTACGCATTTGCGAATAAACGCACGCTCATGTTAGACTATTTAAATACGCCTTTTCCTCCTGACATTGTTTGCATCTCTGCAGTCATGGGTCCAAAAGGGAAGGCCAGAAATCCAAATTTTACTCCACAGGAAGTATTTCATCTTGTGGAGAAAATTTTGGAAAAACTATATGTGAACGATACCGAAATAGCTGGGCATCTACGAGCGCAAGCCTGGATGGAGATATATGAAGATTTCTTAAGCTTTTCAAAAGCTCAAAATCCACTATGCAAAACCAGAACTTTGAAAAATGTCAAGAAAAGGTAATAATGTAAAATATACTTTGTTGTAAACATTGGCCGTGTGTGTTGTTTAAACTTTTAAGGAATCATATGTTGGTGAAGCATTGTAAGTTTGAAATGTAATACCAAATAACTATATATTTAGTTATTACAAATCACATGCTGTTTCTATGTTATTTGTGTTAACATAACAAATGTTTCCTTACAATACTTCTATTTTTTTTTATAGAAATGATTTAAAGCAATCTACTCTGTAATGTACTGATTATTGCTAATTCTTTCTAAATAGATGGTCTGATCTAAAGCAATCGATAAAAAAAAAATTAGCTGAAAAAAAAAACACCAACAGACAACAGGGGCAGGACCCTTGCCTGAATCCTTAGAATTAACAAGCGTGGAAAAAATGGCCTTGAGGGTTGTCACTGTGGCAGAGGTGGAAGGAGTGGGCGATATGGATACCAGTGCTGGCCCTCCACCACGATTACTAACACCTGTCGTGGAAGATGACCATTCTGACTCTGCAGGTATTAACCATTTTGTTGCGTGTGAATTATAATGTAATTGATACATTATAAACAATATAGATTTTTTATTTTTTATTTTACCACATAAATCAAAACATTGTTTAACATCATTGTTTTTTCTTACCTCACAGATCTACTGGACTTTGAGCCAAATATAATGCCTCATAGCTCATCCATTTCAGATGTTCCTTCTGAAGAGGACACACCAATTCCACCACAGGCTGGGGATGAAACAAGAAGAAATATTTCTCATTCCACTCCTTCAGCTACAGAGCAACATTATGCAACTATGAGATCCATAGCAGAGAAATTAGACCGCAATTATGAGGCAACAACTGAGCAAACAAAAATACAAAAAGAGCGTAATGAATATTTCAAAAAAAATTTCAAGGAAAGGATAGAGCACAATAATAGAATGGAGCAGAAATTTGACCAGTTTTTGACTCAAAATATGGGGAAACATTTGCAATATGATGATGAAGTTCCATCCACCTCTGGAACCCAAAATCAGCAATGTCAAAATACTACAATACAAGAACCTGCAGCCAATGAATCACTTCCACTTACCAGCACAGCAAAAAGGGTCACAACAAGGTCAGGCACAGCATCCAGAGCAGCTGGTGAAATTAACAACCCACCACCTAAAAAACAAAAATAACAGAGTGTGGACATTAAAAATCCCAAAGGAGGTAAAAAATCACTAACCAAAAAGAAGTAATATTATTGCTTTTGATAATTTTTCTTTTGTTAAGCCCTTTCTAAAGTCATATCACATGGTTTTTTGTCAAACATTCTAACCAGTTGTTATGTACTTGTTTCTATGGATAACATTTTTCTTTCTCTGATGTTGAATTGTACATTCTTTTATTTCTCTGGTTTTTTGATAATGCACATTATTCTCTTAGTTAGAATAATTTTATGTAAAAAAAACTAATTAGATGCTTTAATTAATACATATCATTACAACATAATAATGACAGACAATACATACAAAAATGGGTGTTTCCAGATTAATCATATAGTAAAAACCTCAAAAATATGTCCGGATTACATGGTGCCTGAACTGTGATCCAGACTGTAAAGAGTTGATGTTCCGCAACTGATGTTCCGCCAGAGGAGGGTCCACATCTGCATCAGCCTCAATATCCATGTCTCACCGCGATGTTATGAAAAATGCAACACAGAACAACAAGCTCACATACCTTGTCAGGCGCATACATAAGGGCTCCCCCAGACCAGTCCAGACAGCGGAACCGAGATTTTACAAGTCCAAATGTCCTTTCAATGACCTGCCTGGTGGCCGTATGGCTGGCGTTGTATGCAAGCTCCTGGTCTGTGCTGGGGTTCAACATGGGCGTCAGGAGAAAGGGCCTCTGAGGATACGCAAGTAAGAGATTTGGTCCTACACGGCTTGTGCAGCCCTGATAGAGAAAAAACAAACAAACAAAACAAAAAAAAACAATATTCAATGTATTGCATTTTCATATGTACAAGTACATGTTGTCAAGTGTTATCAGATGTACATACCTAAGAGCCACGCATCACTACCACAGTTAGCATGCCTCTCTTCTAATCTTTGCCATATCGTGGATTGCCGCATCACGAAGGAATCGTGACTGCTGCCTGGAAATTTGGCAACCACATCACGAATGAGTAGGGATGAGTCACATATCATTTGTACATTTATGAAGTGGAAACTCTTTCTATTTAAAAAAATAGAAGAGTTTCCACCCCTTGGTACTAATGCGACATGTGTCCCATCCTGTTACACGCTGCATATGGCAGCAGCGTGTAATCATGCCTCTGTAATTTTGCTGGGTACTCCAGTCCTGATTTCCCCTGCAGCATCTCTCCCTGCTAGGTTAACCTGCTTAATCATCTGGCAGCTGGATTACCTTAGCCTTGTTGTCATGTGCATTTAGCAGCCAATGGGGATGTGGCTCTCCCTTTAATTAGCTGCCACCTGTTACATTCTGTGCTGGTCATAGCCTCTAGTTTTCTAGTGTCTCTGTGCCAGTATTCTGTTAGTTACCTCTTGCCTTGTGCTATTTGCTTCTTGCTTTCTTGAGTGCCCCAGTTCTGTCCTTGCCCGGTACCTAGCCTCATACCTTGTGTCTCCATTCCCTCTATCTCCCACCTTGCTGTTCAGTCCCATTTATATTTACCTAGTTTATCCTGCCTGACTGTTTCTGTTAACCCCTTGTGGGTTTCCGCTGTTTGCTTGTGTGTGTGAGAGCCCTGGTTAGTTTAATCTGTCTTGTCAGTCCTGTCTGTTACTTCCTAGTCTGCCGTGTCTGTTCAGTGTTTTGTGTAGTTTGTTACAGGTCAGACTCTGCTGCCTGTCTCCTCCCACTTTCTCCTCTGTCTAGCTCTCGCCTGTCTGACTCCTTCTGTGTTTTTTCTGCTCCTCTCCCGGGCATTCTCTCTAGGGCTGTATCCTGACGGGTTCCTACCAGCTCCAGTCTATCCCCACCATCAGGGGCCCTAGCGAACACTCGGTCCGATCTCAGGCTCTACACCCGGGTGAGTTGCTCGTTCCTTATTGTCTTTGTACCCGGTCACCCCGGTCCTCGGCCAAGGTAATCCCAGGGTACCCTTACTCCCAGACACCCCAGCGGTGTCGTAACACCCCATTGACTTCCATGCTTTTCAGCTCCTCCCATAGGTCGCAATGGGGAAGTCGCTTGCGCCATCTATTAACGGAAGGAGGTCACTACAACGCCACAGCGTTCCCGTTGACTTTCATGCTTTTCAGCCCCTCCCATAGGCCGCAATGGGGAAATCACTTGCGCCATCTAGAAACGGAAGGAGGTCACTACAGCGTTAATTAGGATATTGTCACTTAGCGCTAATCAGGATATTGTCATAAAACCAAGTGACAAAGAAGGAGGCATCGTAATCCAGAACAAAAAGGATTACGATGAAGTGTGCCATTCCTTGTTAAGAGATGAGAATACCTATGTCAAACTAAAAGGTAACCCCACCCAAGGGGTTAAGGTGAAATTAGAGACCTTAGTCAATGTTTACTTGGGGAAAGGAGTCATTAAACAAGAAGAGAAAGAGTTTCTAATTCTGGATAATCCCAATATTCCTGTATTCTATACCTTGCCCAAGGTCCATAAAAACGACCAAAGATCTCCAGGAAGACCTATAGTCTCCGGGGTTGGTTCTATTACCGCTGGTCGACTTTTCCTTACAACCTTTGATGAGGGAAATTTGGTCATATCTCAAGGACACGGGCCATGTTCTTAGAGTGTCGGAGTCTCTAGAAGTAGGGGAACATACTTACATGATAACAGCGGATGTCAGTTCGCTATATACGGTAATAGAACATGAGAAATGAGTAGAGGCTGTGGATTGGATGCTCAAGAAAGTTAGAACATCGGATACAAAAAGACAATTCATCCTGGATAGTATCAATTTGATACTGAGAAACAACTTTTTTTTGGTTTGATACCAATTTTTATCTCCAGAAAACTGGGACGGCCATGGGGACGAATTTCGCGCCCCCATACGCGAACGTCTTCATGGCCTATTGGGAGGAGAACTATGTGTACACCCACCCAGAGGCGGGGGATATCCTCTTCTTCTGGAGGGGTGACAGGATCACATTGGATAATTTCTGTCAGCATCTTAACAACAATGACTGGGGCATCAAACTGACGTTTTGACCTATCCATCTCTATTAAAGATGGAAAAGTGAAAACAGGACTGTTTCGGAAACCTACCGACACAAATGCATTCATTCCCAAAGAGAGCAACCACCATCATAAGTGGTTGAGCTCGGTACCAAAGAGTCAACTAATGAGAATAAGGAGGAATTGTACCTCTGAAAAGGAATTTCAGGAACAAGGTAGAGTGTTGGTAGACCAATTTGAAAGAAAGGGGTACAATAGGGCAGAAATAGACTGTACTTTCTTAGAAGTGGGGAAACTGAAAAGAAAGGACCTTATTAAAGAAAAGAATAAGAAAAAGAAAGGGATAATTAACAACAAAGAAGTACCTTTTATCACACAATACAGTCAACATTATGGATCAGTTGAGAAGGTGCTCAGAAAACACTGGGCACTTTTGAAAAATGATCCAGAATTACAGGACTGTATTGGTGAGAAACCAAAATTCCTGTATAAAAAAGCAAGAAATTTGAGAAATACGTTGGTCAGAAGTGTCACTTCTCAATCTATTAGACCCCAGAGAATTGCAAGCCAGGGGTTCCACAGGTGCGGAAATTGTGTCACCTGTAGGAATGTGAAAATGACAGATAGGAAAATAACTGAATTTGAGGTCATCACCACAGGGATGAAGAAGAAAATTAAAGATTTTATCACGTGTGACAGTATCAACTGTGTATACGTGATGGAATGCAAGTGCTCACTCCAGTATGTAGGAAGAACCTCAAGACGTTTGAGGGAACGCTGGAGTGAGCACTTGAGAAACATCAAGAAAGGAGATTCAAAACATCCTTTGTCTAACCATTTTAGGGAGGTACATGGTTGTAGAATTGAGGATCTAAAGAAATGTATTGGGATCAGTAAGGTGGAAGGATCATGGAGAGATGGAGATGTAAAAGGAGCATTGGCTAGAAGAGAAATGGCTATGATCTATGATTTGGACACTCTTACTCCAAAGGGTCTGAACTGCATGTTCGAACTTAAGTGGTTTCTGAATTGACCCAGTTTTTTCACACACACACTTATTATATATATATAATTTTATTCATTTATTTATTTATTTCTATTTTTATTTATTTTTATATATATATTAATATATTTTTTATATATATATTTATATTTTACACTTCACTTCATACATTTATTAATTTACACTTTTCTCACTTACATATATATATATATATTTTTCACATACCATATATTCTACATTCTCTATATATTTTACACACACTATTTATTTTACTTCATTCACTTTTAGCCACTAAAGGTATGACTATATGCAGGACAATAATTCTAAGAATCAATATTTCTTTATTGGAAGACTACACCAAGGTCGTTAACATATTTTAGGATCTTTTTAATGAAAAAGAATAAAGGGGAAAAGGAAAGAGAAAAAAATAGTTCATACAGGAAATGACGCGATTACCATCCTCCTTTAAATACCGATACACACATTCACTTTTATGCCTTGAAAAAGAGCACACACGTGCTTGAAACGCGTAGGTTTTTTAGTGAGATCCCGACTTTAGGTTCAGTCTTATATCCTAACGCTTCTCATTTACCCTCTCCCTCCTTGGTTGAGTGCCGACCCGTTGGGCCCGTATTCGCTCCCGGAGGGTCCTCTGCATATCATCCATACATGCATACTTTCTTACTCTAACCTAGCAATGCGCATAACTATTGCCGCAAACATGCGGTCTTTCGGCGTCTAGTCTAACAATATGGGTTATGATTTTATCTACCCTAAGGCTATAAACACGACATAGTTACAACATTCACAAGCTGATCGGCGATTGCTTGACGATTGTTCCGTCTACAAAGATAAAACACAGTTTTAGTAAATATGAACGAAAACATACATTAAATAGGGACAAGCTCTGTGTGTTTGTGTTTATTAAATGTGTGTGTACAGTGGAATATTTTAAATGTAAGGAAAGCCCGCAAAAGCGTGAAACTCGCATAACAGTGCACGCGCTCGCGTGCGTGCGCTTGCGTTCACATTTTCTTGCACTTTTGCGGTCTTTGGGCCTGATCCAGAACAACGATGTAGCGCTGAGCGTGCTAACGCTCAGCGTTACATCGCTGACTCCCCCCTGGCACTCCCCCTGTGCGGGCGTATGGCCCCTTCCTTACGCCGGGCGAAGCTAGGGTAGCCTTCACCCGGCGTAAGGAAGGGGCCATACGCCCGCACAGGGGGAGTGCCAGGGGGGAGTCAGCGATGTAACGCTGAGCGTTAGCACGCTCAGCGCTACATCGTTGATCTGGATCAGGCCCCAGGACACAGCTGAAAGATGACTGGGACACTCCTGTTGCGCAACCCATGACCCGTTGGAAGGAGCCAGAAGCACAGAATTGTAGCACCGCAAGGAGTTTTGTAAGCGGTGAAATTGCTGTACGTGACATGACATTTGAAGTCAGGTCCCTCTGCACAAGTGCAAGAGTTTCCATGATGATATGGGGTGGAAAGCGATAGATGCGCCTGACCTCATCATCAGTCACGTTAAAGAGGCTGACACGTGGCCGATAGATGCGCTCACGAGTCCTCAGGCGATAGAAAGGACGCAGACGATGTTCCCTCCTCCGTGGCTGCTCCTCTTGCACAGCTGGATTACCCATTTCTGCTGCTAAAAACTAGTAGAAAATGGCATATAAACCACTATAGCAATGAAACAATTTCCAATAAAAATATAATGATATAATATCTGATTTTAAAACACTAATAGGGCATACATTTAAAAAAAAATGATTACAAATTCATGCAAACTGATTACATATACATATACACACACACACACACACACACACACACACACACAAACACAATAATTAATATGTATTAAATTAAATAAATAAATACTTACACCCGCAAGTTCATCAGATCGCTCCATCTGAAAGAAAAAAAAATAATTTACACAGTACATATAACACATGTGTAGCAAACAAAAAACAAAGCAAATTAAGGTGCATATATTACATAGTTTATAATCATGTCC
The DNA here is from genome assembly GCA_011038615.1 of Limnodynastes dumerilii. NCBI lineage: Eukaryota > Metazoa > Chordata > Amphibia > Anura > Limnodynastidae > Limnodynastes > Limnodynastes dumerilii. The sequence goes on along the minus strand of WWET01003252.1, from coordinate 126,147 downwards.
ATAGGTTTAAATATTGCTTATTGAATTTTACAAACATCAAAAAAGACATAACTATATACATATATGAAAAAACATTATAATGGCCTTTTATATATTTTGATATAATGTTTGTTGTGTGTTAATTTTTTATTAACAATTAAAGAACTTAAACATATGCACATAGTTGAGATAAATCTTACTTACCATATTTAGTAGAGATGTGCTTTTCTTTGTAAAATATAAGCAAAACACTCATGCAAAGGGCTACAGATAAACAAGCCTAAACGCTTAAACAGCATCAAAAAATGGTAGCCTTTGCATACTTATAAAGGAGAGGAAATTACATTGGTCAACTTTCTTCAGGTGTTACATGTTACAGTTCTTAATTAGTTTTGTTCTCAATGGCCAAATAAACAGCATAGAACATGCTGCGTTTATTATACGTATGACCGCATCTTAGTATTGAAGCCGTTCCTCTGTAGGGTCACAAAAACCTACTCTAGGTACGATCTTATTACTATTTACATACGATGAGATGAGCTTATTTTAGGATCTGTCGCCCAAACGATTTCACGCCCATTTTGCTCATTTGCATACATGGCAACCGAGAACCTCAAACACATGCAAGTGTGAGCCAGTACATCCCATCCTGACTTGCTAAAAAAGGGGGAGAAACATGTCCTCAAGAGAAAATACAGACCCTTATGGAATCCATATCAGATAGCAATTGGGCAGTGTAGTTTACTGATATACGGGGAGGTGACATTGATAACAGACTTCAACAGAGGGAGTTGCATTGGATTTTTATGTTAAATACTACTCATCCGTATGGTTTAAATGATGCTACTAACTTTTCTGTTTTCCTACGTGAGTGATTGAAATTATATCAGGTTCTCCTTTTTTGGAGTTGTATTAAACGGTATGACAATCTTATACAACTATGGGTAAACTACACTGCCCAATTGCTATCTGATATGGATTTCATAGGGGTCTGTATTTTCTATTGAGGACATGTTTCTCCCCCTTTTTTAGCAAGTCAGGATGGGATTACTGGCTCACACTTGCATGTGTTTGAGGTTCTCGGTTTCCACATGGTGCAACATTTTTGGTCCAATGAGAATGCAATAATGTGATATTGTGTTATATTTATACTGGCACCATCTAGCGACTTTTGCCTTTTTTAGGCTTTTCTAATTTAAAATCTGGGCATGGTGGTAGCAGTATTTGTAGTGATTTATATATTTTCTATCAATCAATCCCCCTATGATTTTTTAAGGGATGAAATTATAAACCTCTAGATTACGTGCGTTTCACATCTGAGGGACCGTTATGAATGTCTTTTGCTTCCCTAAAATTTCTATACCAGAAATGAGTGTGTACTTTGAATATTGATTATGGTTCTTAGTATTTTATACTTTGTAATATTGAATGTCTAATATGACGTTTAGTTCCTCATGGGGTTGTATTTGCAAGCATCAAATAATTCCTGTAGATATATGATGATCATTAATATCGTTCTATAGGAGAATATTGGATTATTCCTGTGATTGTAAGCTATTTTAGCCTGCACGATATAGAGAATATGTGATGTAAAAATATTTTGCTTTTGATTATGTGCGCGCTATGCTTGTTATTACTTCTTGCCCCCTTTAATTTCTAAAAAGATCAGGTATATCAATAGCATTTACATTGCACACTGAGCAGTGATAAATGACAGACACGCGGTGATGAGTTTTTCCTCATTTTTATTGCACACTTTTAGGGAATATATACTAAATGATGTCCCATGAGAACATTGTGAAGCAGACAAATGAAAGCATTTTAAAACATAATATCACTTTCTTAACAGTATTTTTGGCATAGGATTTGCAGATAATTAAAGGATCTACACATTATTTTCTCTGGACTGTGTATGTGGGAATCTAGATCATTGGAAGATTGCTTTAAGAACAGCAGCAACTAAATAACTATTGTGGAATTCACAGTACCTTAACGACATTGCAACATTGTATATGTAAACCTCCTACGTACTACTGAGGGGTTTTATATCTAAATGGTCAAATCTTGATACTGCTATTTGTTATTGATATTGTGGTAGGAATTTAAATTTTATATTTGTATTCCTTTAGACGTTCACTGCAGGTGTCAGAGACTTTTTGATTACAAGCTCCTGTTACTAAACGCTGATTGGCTCATCTGAGCATAAAGACACATGAAGTTCTTACCTGCTCACAGCTCCTTGATAAGCCGTCTGTTTGGCGAAACATACGTTGGACTTGCGCCCATCTCCGGTGCACCGGAGGGGGTGCTTTTTACGACCGACTTCTGCTTCTGTTTGTATTCCTCCACCATGACCTGAATGTCGGTAGATTAGGGGAGGGATAGCTTACTACCCGGAAGGGCGAAGTGCTGGCCGTGAGGGCGCTAGATGTTTGTATAGGGTAAGTTTTTTCTGCTGTTCTCCTTCTTAGATAGCTGGTCATTTAGTGGAGTGTATTTGTTTAAATTTTTTAAGCATGCATAGTGCTGAAATAATGTTTAAGAGCTGTGGTCATTTTTATTATTAATTAAATTTGCCTTGTATTAAAATATTTACTATTTAATTATTAAATGACATTTTGTAACTTTCAACCAAAGAATCTTTCTCTTTTTGTCTAAAGGAATTTATTGTTTGTTTATATAATAATATTTGAGATTACTACGCTTTCTCTGCATACTTTCTGGGGCTGCAGAATTTTTTCCTGTCTATCATATATTTGCAGTGGTATGTGTAGCACCTCCCAGATTAGGGAGTTCATATCTCTAGGAATTTTTTGGCCTGATGCGGTAGTATTTTTCTTACTATATTTAATAAATTTTCAGCTGATCTGCGCATGCGCCGGTCAGATGTTGCCCGGCGTTGCTACGGGGATCGGGCGTCCGTAGCAGGGCCGTAGGGATGCTGGAGGGGACGTCCCCCAGCGTCCCTACGTTCAGGTTAGTGTAGGTGGGTGGGGGGAGCTAGTTAAATAAGGGTGGGAGAGGGGCTAGGTGGCCATACACTCCTTTGCGAACGTATGGCCCCTTCCTTACGCCGGCTGAAGCTAGGGTAGCCTTTAGCCGGCGTAAGGAAGGGGCCATACGCCCGCACAGGGGGAGTGCCAGGGGGAGTCAGCGATGTAACGCTGA
>WWET01003252.1:108511-122888 GCA_011038615.1 Limnodynastes dumerilii | reverse complement strand
GCCGACTGAAGTTAGGGTAGCCTTCAGCCGGCGTAAGGAAGGGGCCATACGCCCGCACAGGGGGAGTGTCGGGGTAAGTGAACGCCGATACGCAGTGCTTTAGTAAGCACAGCGCATCAGCGTAGGTCTGGATCAGGCCCTTTATATCTTTTATTGAGATTGATTCCTGCATTTTAGAGTTCTATCCTATATCGCCATCTACTGGTCACTCTCTTATTCATTTAGAATATTTATATAGGTTCAATATATTTTTTCATATTTATTTCTCCTTTGCTAAAAGTTATTATTTATATCTATATCTCCATTTTTAGTTTAGTTGTTTAGAGGTATATTGCATTCAGATTAGATCTCTACCAGCGCTCTACACTTCCTTTTATCTATTCCCCCTGGAATCAACATGGTTTAGCCCAGGAGTAACTAAGTTCAAGCACTTAACTAAGTCTAGATCCAGCCGAAAGTCCTTAATTTGGATAAAAAAAGGGCACAGATTTATTAATTCTTATTAATTCTATTAATTGACTATTGAATTTAGGTTTGGAAGATAGCAGATTAGCAGGTGAAGGAGTCAGCGATAAACACTGGTGCTCACAAGGTGAAGACAGACAGCCCCTGTCCTCGACGTAATACAGTCACTGACCCCCCCCATCAAAGTGCACGTCGTGGGGGCACCATGCCGGCAGATCAGGTACCTGCCACTGGGCTTAGGCATACCTGATATACATCAGGGGGTGTGCAATTCCATGTCTAAAATCAGGCCCTTTAATATGCACCAATTGAAAAGCTGACTCCCCCTTCGCTAACCAGGTGTGGGTCCCCGTAAAGAACAGCCCTATTTCAATAAGGCTGTTCTCTCCTACCCAGCCTCGAAGATGCTTAGCAATCGATCCTAAGAGCACCGAACACGGTGCTCCGAAAGGTGAGTGGCTAAACAAACACCAACCCTTCCCCTAATTCTAACCCTAACCCTCCCCTTCCATTACCCTAACCCTCCCTTCCCCACAGCCTGACCATAACCCTCCCCTTCTATGATCTTAACCCTAACCCTCCATTCCTAAGCACCTAACCCTAACCCCCCCAATAATAAAATGCCCCAGAGAGGTTACTTACCTCTCCGTAGCTGTCATATGGCGGGTCTGTGAAAACGAACAGGTGAGTATGCTGAAAAAAAGGAACTTCTTCCGAAACGCGTCAAGTGATTGCAGGCATCAGGTGTTCACAGCAAAGGCTCCCGTCCAAGAGTGATTGCGTTTTCATCCAGCGCTGTGGTTTGAAGCCCTTCTTCCTCTCCAGCTGTTGCAACTGACTGGACGTGTGACTGTTTGTGTCGGAAACCCGTTTGTGGAGACGTCCATAAGGTTTTTCACCCCACTGTTCACTATCCTTCAGCTCACAGGGTATGATGAGTTCCTCCTGACCTGTGTCATATTGTTGTGTTTGAATTCTGTTTTTCATTTTATGCTGTTTGTTTTAAGTGTTTACCCTCATTAAATTGATTGTACCTGAGTTACTCACTCTTGGTTTTTTTGGGGCATATACTTTTAAATAATCAGTGTATTGTAATCAAGTGGTTCTCCCTTCTATCCTTTAAAAAGGAATTGGTGTGATACCTTTAAGTTCATCTTTGTAATTGCATCTAATAATACATGTCTCTTTTCTTTTGAGTGTCGCCTGGATTAAAACCCCTGTCTACAAACATCAAAAGACTACTTTTCCTGCATGCCGCTATCTACAGTCAGTACTTTTTTACAGATTGGTTCTGATTTTTACTGGTTGATTTTTTACTGTTTGCATTGATATTGTGGTTTGCAGTGTATCATTTAGCAATATTATTGTTAATACACATACCATCCAGACATATTTTTCTTTTCATGTGCATACCCTAGCGCTTCACTTTTCTTGTTACTCTTGACCATTATAAACCTGACGGTTGTAACTGTATCTACCTGTAGCTTTTCATTGTTTGTAACCCCTACACCGTTACAATGGGGAAATCTGGTCATGCGGCGGTTGCAGCGGCTTAACTTGAGAAGTATGTAAGAAATGCTAACACTGTAGGATCGCACTGCATCCACTTCTCGTGCTGCTACCCATGTATCTGATTCAGAGATGCCAGTGGATTCTTCCCCCCCCCCCACGCTGGCCCAGGTCCTGCAGGCCATTACCAATTCCGAAATACGTGTCACTGGTAAAATAGGCTAATTCAGGTGGGTTTATCTATTATATGTCACAAATTGCAAAAGGTGCAGGAACGTATGGGTGAGGTGGAACATCGCTTGTCCACACTTGAGGATCTTACAAACCCTATGAGGGAACAACTTGCCACCCTTACTTCTGAAGCTCATACATGGAGAGCAAAAATCTCAGACCTGTGGGGTTTCTGGAAAGAGTAGAAGGCACCGATCCTGAGCGCTTTCTGGAAGAACTCCTGATAAAGAATATGGCAGAGATATGTTCTCATCCCAGTTTGCCATAGAGAGAGCTCACCATTTGCCAAATCAATCACCACCTCCAGGAGCTCTCTGCGCAAATTGATAGCCCAGATACTGTATTTTCGGGACAGAGATGCGATTCTTCGTTTATCCAGACAAAAAGGACCCATCAAGCTAGATAACGCCTCTATTACCGCCTACCCAGACTTTGCTATGGAGGTACAAAAATCAAGAGCATTGTTTCTCCCTGCCAAGAGATGTCTTAGAGCTTTACAACTTCCATATGCCATGTTATTCCTGGCTCAACTGAGAGCTGATGGTAACTCTCACTTCTTCAGTACCCCCCAAGGAAGTGATGGACTGGATCAATAAGTATTTTAATTCTGTTGCCAAATTGTTTCTCTATTTTTGTCTTTTTCCTGCCTAAACATGCTTTTGTTCCCAATGACAAATTATGTTCTCAGGTTTGAGGAATTATAGTTCTATTGGTGGAATGCTGCTTTGGGGGAGCAGCTACCTTGGTAAGGCTTTAGTGACTAGCTCTTCAGGGGTGTGAGTTAGTGTTTTAGGATTTTAAGATTTTGTAACTTGTTGCAGAAGTTATTTCTTGGGGAAAATGTTAGGGAGAAAGTATTCTCAGTTGATGAGGCTGATACACGATTGGCGTGGGACGGGTTAGGGAGGGATACTGTTGGTAGGGTATTAGATTTACAAGGTATCTTACATTTGATGATATTAAACATAGTGATACTGACGACTGTCAGAGGGCAGATGGTGTTATGTTTATGTGTTTTTCTTTGTAAGCTTATGATGTTCCAAACTGTTCTCAATTGTTCAGTTCTGTGATGTACACTGGTGTATTCTGGTGTTTCAATGTCATTTAACTGCTGAAATGAACTTGACATGGCAGGTAAACCGAGGTTGGTCTCCTGGAACACCAGGAGCTTGAATGACAAAATTAAAAGATCCTTGGTGTTAAACTATTTAAGAAATGGCAAAGCTGACATTCCATGCTTGATTGAAACAAATCTGATTGGAGGCCTTTTATTGTCACTTAAAAGGCAGTGGGTGGGGTGGGCTTACCATTCTACTTGTTCTTCAAATTCACAGGGAGTATCCATTCTTATTAACAAGCGTATTACATTTTCTCCTAGTGTGGTCCAAATTGACTTATATGGGTGTTATGTATTCATAAAATATACCATAGACCTTGCCCCTCGCCTGTTGCTCGGAATATACATTCCTCCTCCTTTCTCCCATGATGTGCTCAAAAAGGCAGCATTGTTTATTTCTGATTCCCCAGGCACTCGGAAGATGATGTGCTTTGGTGATTTTAACAATATCATGGACAGGGAATTGGATAGGTGGAGGGACACCTACATTCAGGTTGGCCCCTTCCCACTCTTTTCTCAAAATTGATAGACACCTTGGGGCTGATTGATGTATGGCAACTTTGCAATCCCGAAACTCAGCAGTACTCTTGTTACTCATCATCCCATCAGGCCATGTCACTTATTGATCTGATTCTGGTCACTAGACCATTGGTGTCTCAGGTTAGCTTCTTTCCCAGGGGTATCTCTGACCACTCGCCTGTGCAGATGGATATTGCTCTCTGAGGATATTGGTCGGAGATTTTGAAAGTTAAACCCTTTCTGGTTGCAGCTATTGTGCACTGGATTCGATTTCATTTCGGACTGGGAGAACTACTTTCAAGATAATTGGGGGATGGAGGACCCGGTGGTTAAGTTGGATGACTTCAACACCATACTTGGAGGTACCTTAATTAAAAAAGTGTCAGGTATTAAGGGATTTCATAGGGCTGCGGAGGAGGACCTAGAAAGAAGGTGCAGGTTGAGAGAGGCGCAGTATGTGAGGTCAGGTTTGATAGAGGATAGATGGGCCTGGCTGCAGATCCAAGGTATCATATATTGTTTGCTGGTAAATTATCACCTGGCGGATGTTGGAGGAGCTTACATGGCATTTTAAGCTAAAAGGGATCAGTCTCATAGACATATTGTGTAATTGGTAGAAACTTGGGGGGAACTCAAATGTAAGACTCCAGACATAGCTCAGGTGTTTGTACAATATTTCTGCTTGTTATATACCTTAAGCTTTCTTATTCGCTAGATGATCCATGGGCATACCTACATGCTAACTATTTATTTACCCCGTCTCTCTGCTGAAGTGATAGCCAGTCTTGAGGCCCCATATACCACTGAGGAATTGGAGGAAGCGATAAAGACCTTTCCGAGTCATAAGGCCCCTGGGATTGATGGCTTACCAGTTGAACTTTTCAAGCAGTTTAAGTCCTTTTTCATTCCCCATTTACTGGAGTCTTTTGAGAATTTGTTGGAACATGGTTCTCTTCCCCCGTCTATTGCTGAAGCATTAATAGTAGTGATACATAAGTCTGGTAAGGATCTTACTCTGTCGGAGTCATACCACCCAATTTCTCTATTTACATTGGACATTAAAATTTTGGCCAAAGCATTAGCTATGAGACTTAATAGAGTTATCCTTCAGGTAATTCCTCCAGACCAGATGGGCTTTATGCCCAGTAAGTCTAATATAAACCTTAGAAGGCTGATTACGCAACTTCACATGCCCCATGAGGCCAAAGAAGGGACAATGGTGGTGTTACTTGATGTTGCTCGGTTGAGTGGGAATACCTATGGGAAGTGTTGGATTGCTCTGGATTCGGACAGCGATTTATCAGATGGATTAGACTTCTGTACTCTTCACTGATGATGCGAGTGTGTGTTAATGGTTATACATCAGAATCCTTTGCTTTGGAGCGGGGCACGACACAGGGTTGGCCTTTGTCCCCAGCTCTCTTCACTCTTGCCATTGAACCACTTGCATGCATCATTAGGGCCCATGAAGGTATAGTGGGTCTCCCTGCAGGCACTGGGTCTGATAAGATAGCATTATGTGCAGATGACATGCGGGGGTGGAGGGGGTTGCAAGATTTTTTTCCCACTCTCCTAGAAACAGTTGAGACATTTGGCGAATTTTCAAGGCTAAAGATAAATTTGGATAAATCTAATATTTTTGAGATTTCTCCTAATCCCTCTGTTCTTTCTGACAACTGCCCCCTTCAACTTGTGACCAGATTTAAATGTTTAGGTATTTGGACAATGTCGGCGCTGCTGGATTATATGGGGCAAAATTTGATTCCTGTAACTGAATGGTTTAAGACCAGACTACACACTTGGGGCTGTATTTACAGATACGTTTTTGCCCGGAGTTCTGTGTATTTTTAGGATTGGATTAGCTGCACATGCGTAGTAACATTATTTACGCTATTTACAGTGAATTTACACCCGGAAGTCCATTAGGCACGTACTTGTAAATCGCACTTGGGTGGTTCAAATCTATACGGACAGAGATATGTGAAAGTGGGTGGGGGAAGGCATTTAAATGACCATTTGAGGGCGCAGTTCATTACATACACACGTACGTAAGTATTATACACACGTAAATGCACGTGTAGAGATAAGGGTGTCCTATGGAGGCGTAAGCCACCGAAAAACCGGCCGTGTGAGGGGAGTGTTGGGTGTTACCTTGCAATGTAAGTGTGTATAATTGCGTACCTTTAACTAACGGATCTGTGAATACGGCCCTTGGCGTGGGCAGATGCCATAGGGTTACCTTATATTTTCGTGCAATGTCCGTACAGACATTTCCTCTCCCCCGGCATAACACTGCCTCTTTCTACAGAAACTACAGTGTGCGGCCGTTTAAGAGGAGTATTATGGGGAGAAGATGTAACCTGGCATGTATGTCACTAGGAGTATTATAAGTAACCCGGCATGTATGTCACTAGGAGTATTACATGTAACCCGGCATGTATGTCATTAGGAGTATTACATGTAACCCGGCATGTGTGACACAAAGAGTAGTGACATACATGCCAGGTTACATATAATATTCCTAGTGAGTATTATATGTTTATTCAATGTTTGTCTCCAATTTCCACAATGTTACAAAATAACACATCCCCTAGATCATACAATCCTTTCTTATATCTTTCTTTGGTTCTCCTGCTAGCTGGTGACATTTCTCAAAACAAGGGACTCCACACCATTCACATATATCCAGTCCTTCCCATGACTTTTTAGCTTACACTGACACTTATCACATTTATTGAAATGCTCTGGACAAGGCCAAACAATTCTATTTTCAAACTCATTTCTACTCAGGCTTCTAACCCCAAACGCATATTTTGCACATTTAGCTTCCTACTGAGCCCTCCTGTGCAAAATCCACCAACTTCCATCAGTGCGCAAGATCTTGCATTGTAATTTAAGGACAAGATTGGCAAGAACAGACAAGAATTGGCGTCCTCCTCCTCCTTATCAGCTAATATACTACTTAGCCCCTTTCATCCACACTCTGGTATCATGTCCTCATTCCAACCCACAGATGAAGAAGCAATATCTGCTCCTTTCTGCTCTTCCCACTACTTGTCCTCTTTATTCTGTACCCGCACAGGTCAGTCGATGTCTATCTTGTATGCTTATTCTTACCTTAACTACAATCTACAATCTCTCTCTTATTAGTATCTTTCCCTCTTCAAGCATGAACTGGTTACTCCAATTCAGAAAAAACAAAACTCTGACCCCAACTCTCCCTTAAATTATCGGCCCATTTTCCAACTTCCATGCCCTGCAAAGCTGTTTGAAAGACTTGCCTACACTAGCCTCACTCACTTCTGCTTCTTACACAATTTTCTGAATCCTCTTCAGTCTGGCTTTCATTCCCGGCACTCCACAGAAAATGTGCTGACAAAGATGGTCAATGACTTAATCACTGCTAAATCTTAATTACTCTTCTAATTTTCTTGGATCTTTCTGATGTTTTAGATACTGTTGACCACTCTCTTCTCATACAAATGTTACAATCCCTGGCTATTTGGGACATGGCTCTTTCTTGGGTTCACATCCTACTAATCTAATCACTCTTTCAATGTTCACTTTTCTGGATTGACATCACTTGCTCGTCCTCTGTCTGTTGGAGTACCGCAAGGCTCAGTGTTGGGTCCATGCTCCTCTAAGCAGATGATACGCAGATCTTCCTATCCATTCCTGATCTCTCACCTACTGTGTTGGCCCGTGTTACTGATTGCCTCTTTGCCATTTCTTCTTGGATGTCCTCCCATCATCATCAAACTTAATCTCTCTAAAACTGAACTAATAATATTTCCACTGCTATTAAAAGCTACCCACCTGGTCTCTCTAACTCTGTCGACAACACTGAAATAATTCCTACCCCTAGAGCTCGATGCTTAGGTGTTACCCTTAACTTTGAACAGTCCTTTGTTCGTCACATACAATCTGTCTCTAAATCCATACATACATCTAAAAAACATTTCCAGAATATGAAAATATCTCGCACAAGACACTACAAAAACTCTCATTCATGCACTAATCATCTCCCGCATTGATTATTGTAATGCTCTCCTTATTGAACTCCAACATTATAGAATTACACCCCTACAGTCTATATTACAAGCAACAGCTAGACTGATTTTCCTTGCTAAACACTCCTCAAGAGCTTCTCCACTCTGTCAGTCTCTACATTGGTTACCTGTATTTTACAGCATCAAATACAAGATCCTTTTGCTAACTTACAAAGCCATCAATAACATTGCACCTGAATACATATCAATCTGGAGCACATAATGGGAATATTGAGGGAAGCTGGAGACACATGACGGGGATACTGGGGGGGCTTCAGAGACATGATGGGGTTACTGGGGGAGCTTCAGAGACATGATGGGGATACTGGGTGGCTTGAGAGACATGATGGGGATACTGTGGAGGCTTGAGAGACAGTATGGGGATACTGAGGGGCTGCAGAGACATGATGGAGAAATTGGGGACGGGGCTACAGAGACATGACGGTGTTACTGAGGGGCTGCAGAGACATGATGGGGAAATTGGGGGGCTGCAGAGACATGATGGGGATATGGAGGGGCTGCAGAGACATGATGGGGAATATTGGGGGGCTGCAGAGACATGATGGGGATACGGATATGGAGACATATAAGGGGGAGTACATGCAAGGGGGAGAGATTGAATGAATAAATACACTGTACACATGCACAGTATGTATGCATGCACATCATGTCTCTGCAGCCCCTCAGTAACACCGTCATGTCATGTGCGCACAGTGTGTGTGTATGATGAAGGGGGCATAGTGTGTATGTATGAAGAAGGGGCACAGGCTGTCTGTGTGTGATGAAGGGGTAACAGTTGAAGGGGGCACAGTGTGATAACCAAGGAGGTTGATTAAAAGTTGCAGTTAAAAGTTAATATTAGTCATAATTAAAAGGCTAACATAGTTAATTTTAGTTAAAAGAAAAAATAAATGTTATTAGCTGCAATGTTAAATGTATCAAATAAAAAAATAACAATTAAATGTAATTTTTATGTAATTCTTGCTTTTTTTTTGTATATTTTTGCTTTTGGTGTGCCGCGGAATTCTGGGAAGGGCTTAAGTGTGCCGAGGGTGAAAAAAGGTTGAGGAGCACTGGTTTATGGTGAAGAATGCTCAGAAGTTTCCAGTTGCACAAGCTGTGCCCATGCAAAACGTATATGCAGCACTTGGAGGCCAGTGGTTTTATTTACTAAGGGGCGGGATAAATAGCCCCTAAAAATCGCGGGACATTGCTGGAGTTTTGCAGCGATTTTGTAATTACTAAAGGGTGAATTCCCTCGTCAATTTCCAATCACCAGCGATGCATGTCAATTTTTAAAGGATTTATTCGCTGCAATTAAGCTTATAATCACAGCAAATTAACGCTTAAAATATTGCCAGACATTGCTGGAGATTATTAAAATAAGTTACTTTTATTTAATTAAAAAAAAAATCCATAAAAATCCATAAAATGGCTACCGTAGCATGCCATTAACCCTTAGCATGCTGTGGCTTCTAGGTATAGTAACCTAAGCAGCAGCATGCCAATTGTTATTGGCATGCTGACGCAACCATAATGTGCACCGATAAGATTAAAACAAATAAATGGCCCCTCGGTTTTAATAAAGACTGAAAATATCCCCTCCGTAGATTACAATAATTGAACTGACACTTCCATAGTTAGGAATTAATTAAATTACCCCTCCGTAGTTAGGTATACATAAAATCACCCCTTCGTAGTTAGGTATACGTAAAATGACTCCTCCATAGTTAGGAATATATTAAATGTCACCTCCATTGTTAGAAATATATTAAATGCCCCCTATGTAGTTAGGAATATATTAAATGTTCCCTCCGTAGTAAGGAATATATAAAATGTCACCTCCAATGCGTTATAAACAGTAAATTGCTCTCGTTGCTTAAAAAGTCTATTAAACATAGGGCGTGTATATGTGAACTGAGCAATTAAAGCTGTTTGCAATATTGTCAAAAGACACATCCGTTACATATTGAGTCATTTTACATAAAAAGTATTACAAAATGCTTCTTCATACTCACAGTTCTGCAGTCGTCTTTCTTGACCGTTGTGGATCGGGACTCCAGCTCCTCTTCATCAGATGGCAGGGGCTCCCGATCACATTCGTCGCCTTCATGGTCCCTCCGGCAAATTACTATGAAATCGACACTCACACCCACCTACTTTTTTCTCGCCAGAGTTTGAGGCGAGTGGGCAGAGATTTTACAAATCACTGTATAGTAAATACAGCGATTTGTAGGCTCTTCCTTTTGAAACTCGCTTTAGCGATTTTTTTTCTATTGTGAGTCTCACTAACTTTTATCTCCAGCAATTTTAGGCAGAATTTATTTTAGTAAATTAAGTGCTTTACAACTCGACGGAGATTGCAGGCAAGCTATGGCGAGTTACACTAAATTGAAGCTAGTAAATCAAGCCCCTCGAGTGCATTACAACAGGTAATGCAGAGCATAAGGTGTTGGGAAAACCTGATGGCGAGAAAAGGGAATCCCTGAGAAGGCATGCACTTTTTGTGAGGATTCTATTGTTAGGGGTATCCAGTTAGAAAGAGGTTCTGAAATTAGTAATTAGGTGAAGTGCTTGCCTGGCGATACAGCTCCATGAGATAAAAAGTGCATTTTAAATTTTCCCAAAGACAGTGGGAAAGTAAAGAAAGGTTGATGTGATTATCCCACTTAGGAAAAATGACTTGGCCAATGCTGGAGTTGTGGCTGTTAAAGATGAATTTAGAAAGTTGGGAACTGCTCTTAAGCATGGCAAATACTGTAACTTTTTCTGAAGTGTTGCCAGTACACAGATTTGAAGAAGTTAGAATAATGTGCATTTGTGATTTAAGCTGTGGCTTAGGAAGTGGTGTCATGAGGAAGGATTTGGGTTCATAAAACATAGCCATGCCATTTGGCAAAACAGAAACTTAAAATATATAAAAAGGATGGCATGCACCCATCTTCTGTGTGAACAGATATTCTAAGTGAGCAGTTTGAATGCTTTATTAAAACTAGAAGAGGGGGGCAGTGATACAAATAATAAAAATAGCTGCTCCCCCAACTAAGAAGTGTTTTTTTGTCCAATCAATAATGATAAATAGTATAGCCTCAGCAATTAATGGAAAAGAAAACAAAAAAAGCAATATAAACATATCTATCAATAATAATAAACTGAAGAATAGGAGATTCATAATGTGTGCAGATGCTAGGAGCTTAGGAAATAAAATCCCTGAACTAATTGCAATAACATAAAGGGATAATCTGGATATTGTTGGAATCACGGAATCATGGGCAATGAAAATCATGATTGAGACCTAGCTATACCAGGTTATAATTTATTTAGGAAGGATAGAGTAGGAAAAATTGGAAGAGGCGTATAAATGTATGTGAAGGAAGGGTTAAATTCAAATTTAATAGGGAGTATTAAAGAAATAACTGAGGCACTTTACGTAACCATAGAAACCCAGTGGGTTATTTTTTGTACTGGAGTGCTATATAGGGCACCAAGGTAAGAGGAGGAAATGGACAATGTCAATTACTACTACTTTCACTGAGAAGCAGGTATTAAAAGAACTTTCAAAGCTGAAAGTGGACAAATCAATGGGACAATATGGGATACATCCGAGGATACTAAAAGAGATTAGAGAGGTGCTGCCAAAACCTTAAACTGAATTATTCAATCAGTCACTAAGGACTCGGATGATTCCACAGGACTGGAAAATAGCAAATGTTGTCCCTCTGCATAAAATGTAAGTAGGGAAGAAGCTTCAAACCGACCAGTGAGTCTAACATCAGTAGTAGGAAAATTGATGGAAACACTGTTAAAGGAATAAATTGTACAATATCTTAAATCCAGTAACTTACAGAATCCCAAGCAGCATGGATTCACTGGGGGAAGACCATGTCAAACATATCTTATGTAATTTGTTGACTGGGTCACTAAAGTATTAGATAAAGGGGAGCTGTAGACATAGCTTATCTTGATTTTAGTAAGGCTTTTGACATTGTGGCACATCGCAGACTGTTAAATAAGCTGGAAACTTTGGGTTACAGGACAACAGAGGGTTGTAGTAAATTGAATCCCTTCTGAGGATGGTAAGGTAACCAGTGGAGTACCCCAGGGTTCTGTACTTGGACCAGTGCTATTTAATATCTTTATAGGTGATATTGTCTGTGGAATCGAGGGGAAAATATGCCTTTTTGCACCTGACACAAAGATATGTAACAGGGTAGACCGGCCAAAAGGTACACAAAATGAGGGATGATCTAGGTAGACTGGAGGAAGGATCAAGAGTGAGTGTGGCAACTGCAGTTTAATGCCAAAAAATGCAAAATCATGCACTTGCGGCACAAAAAGCCAAAGCTCAATATATAATTAATGGCACTACATTAGAAATTACTGAGGAGGAAAGGGATCTAGAAATCATTATTTTATGTGACTTAAAGGTAAAAAAGCAATGTAACAAAGCAATGAGAAAGGCTGGTCAGAAACTTGGTTGCATAAGGAGAGGAATTAGTAGCAGAAAGAGAGAAGTAGTGATGCCCCTTTATAGATTGTTGTATGACCTCACCTAGAAAACTGTGTTCTGTTCTGGAGACCATGGGCCTGATCCAGAGCTACGGCCGCCGTCGCTAGTACGTCGGCCGTAGCCGTAATGCGCATGCAGTAGATCGGGCGTCCATAGTAGCACCGTAGGGACGCTGGAGAGGACGTCCCCCAGCGTCCCTATGCTGAAGTTAGTGTAGGGGGACGGGGGTAGGGAGGGTAATGAGGCTGGGAGGGCGGCGTTAACGTACTAACGCCGCCGTCCCAGCATATCAACTTTCCCTTACGCCGGCTGAAGTTAGGGTAGCCTTCAGCCGGCGTAAGGGAGAATTAATACGCTCCTACAAGGGGGAGTGTCGGGCCAGAGCAGCGATGTTACGCTGAGCGCTACAGCGCTCAGTGTAACATCGTAGCTCTGGATCAGGCCCCATATCTCCAGAAAGTCATAAATAAATTAGATACTGTGCAAAGAAGAGCAATTAATATTGTCCATGGCATGTGTCACAAATCACACTAAGAAAGGCTATTAAACATGTATAGCTTGGAACAGAGAAGGGAGAGGGGGATATGATAGCAACTTTCAAATATATCAAGGGTTGTCCCCGACTAGAGGTGGATGGCATTTTTCAAAGGAAGAGCTGTAATAAAACATGAGAGCATGAATATAAACAGAAGGATGATGGATTCAGAGGAAATGTGTGGAAAAATTACTTCACTGAAAGGGTGACAGATAAGTGGATTAGCCTTCCACCTGAGGTGGTTGAGGCTAACAGAGAAGAACAGTTTAAACATGCTTGATATAAATATAAGGATATCCTAAATCTTAAGCCATGTGGCTCTTATTTGCCATAACTTTCTATGTTTCTATGTCAGTGTGAATGGTGGTCCAGTGTGTTTTTAATGAATTTATGACTGGAGCTAAACTTTTGCTGCTTTCTGGGCAACATTAATTTGTCAATAAATTTTATTTTTTAATCACTACAATAACATTCAAAGTATGATCACTCTTTTTGTAAGCTATTTACTCATTGTACAAAAATATCTGACCAATATGTTATTCATTTGTTCTTACCTGTCACTTATTGATTCTTTTGGAACAAAGAAATCTTCTTTTGATAAATAAGCAGCTGCTGTCCCGCCCCCAAAATAGTTTTTCTTGAGAAGATGGGCAATTCGGTTTGAAACAATCAAGGCTCCTAAGCCAGTTGGAAATCCAAAGATTTTATAAAATGAAATGGGAACCATATCTGGTTGACAAGCTGACAAGTCTAGTGGTGAGGTACTGACAAATGAAGCTGCATCCAGCAACACAATCCAATTGCCTGGAACATTAATCGGGATCATTTCCCCTGATTTGATTTTTCCTATCCATGAAAGAGGATACTTAGTGCCTGAAAAATTGCTTAGTGCAGGATAACAGAATAGATGTGAGACATTGTAATTCTGATCTTTAGGTATTTTTTGGCTCTTTGATGACAACAAATCTTCTGGTGTTACCGGAACAGATGATATATTGAACATTTTAATCAGTCCTCTAATTCCAACCACCGAGGTATGATTATCCGTCAGGTAACAAAAGTGGCTGTCTGTGCTGTCATGACAACCAGATGTCCATGGAAAATTCTCTGCCACTAGTTTAAGAGCTGCTGTACTTCCTGAGGTAAAGATTAAAGTATAGTCTTCAGGAGACGCATTAAAATGTTGTAATATCCTGCAAACAGAAACAGAAATTGACTAGAATAAATGAGTAACAACAGAAGGAATAAATGAGTAATAATAAGATGATGATGATTATAATTTTATTCACCTTACTGTTTATGGTCATAAATGATAGTGTACAAAAATGGAAACTGGAGGTCTCATGCAAGATATATGTATATATATATATATATATATATATATATATATATGTGTATATATATGTGTATATATAATATATATTGATATATATATATATAGA
>WWET01003252.1:98306-108357 GCA_011038615.1 Limnodynastes dumerilii | reverse complement strand
TTCATGTAATTATATAATGCATAATGCATAAGTTAAACAATTTTCACAAAATCTTTTGCCAATTTGTGTCAATTATGTTTCTCCTTCATATTGTGTATTTCAAAACATTACTTTTTATTCAACTTGACCAAATCTAAACTTAGGTCTAGTTCAGGGTTGTCTTCTCTTAAATGCTTCCCTCTGTGTAAAGTAGTTACTTGAGATAAGTAGCGACCCATGTCTTTTTTTGTTTTTGGCTCTAAATATTCCTCATATTTTGAGTTTGGTTTTGGCAAAACCACCGTCAAATGTATCAATATTGGTATTGGATCTGACTTTTATTAATTTATAAAAACAGTTAAAATCATGTAATTTGTATGTCTTCTTGATCCTGCAGTATTATTAACATCAATGACATTAATTTTCAGTAAGTCAAATAGGACCACTTCACAGCTCACAATATTGTTTTTACCAGAAGTGTAAAAGAAAAGATCACATCTATGAAACATAGTGGGCACAACAGTGGCAGGTATGGTGGCACAACAGTGGCAGGTATGGTGGCAGTTTAATAAACTATACAACATTATTGAATGTTTGATTATTTGATTCAGAAAGTAAGAGACAAGTAAAAAAAAGGAATTAATTGACGTAAGTTAGTTACTTTTCTGGTGAATCATGTATTTCCAGAGAAGATTTTGGTCTACCAGGTTCATAATTCATCACAGCACAAGTTGAGTGCAGTGGTGCATTATGAAATCCACAACTGCTAAGCCTAGTTTAGAACATTTGCAAATTATTCAACCCTGATTACAATCTCTTGTCTTTCAGTATTGGGATCTCTTATTTTTTCTAAGAATCTACTTCTTCTAGTCACGAAAAGAACACTACTTACTGTAAGAGGATCACACTTCCCATTAGCGGCATTTGGAACTTCTTATTTTAAAGACGATAGAAAATTTATATGGACATCCCATTCGATATATACTATCACTAATTGGACTGTGAGTAAATTCCTTTATTTTCACGTGCACACAAGCGATACGGGTATTAAGTCATATTGGTTCCCACAATGAGGAAGTTTTGATTTGTATTTAAGGTGTTGATACTTTGCATAATTTATTTGAATCTTTTCATTGTGTTGATTCAGGAAAGTCCATTTACAGTGGAAGACTTTCAAATTGTGACTCATGTACTGGAATTGGCCTGGTATTCTTGCCTCCCTTCAATCTATACTCAATGCTGCTTCCTGGCTAATCTTTCTCTCACGCCGCTCTACCTCGGCCTCTACTATATGTCAAACCTTCCATTGGCTTCCTGTCCACTCTTTAAATTCTTTACCATCACCTTTAAAACCATCTTCCTACCTCTCTTCCCTCATCTCAATGCACACCTCCCCCCTCTCTATTCTGCTAACCACTGCCATCTGACCTCACTACTGATTACCACATCTCAAGACCATATCCAGGACTTCCCGCATTGCAGGTGTTCAAGTTCTCACTCAAAACGCACCTGATCAGGCTAGCCTACCCACTCCTCCAATTAACATCCTTACTGCATCCTACATCTATCCCTTCTTCTCCTCCCTTCCCCCTCTCCTCCACTCACACCAGCAGCCAACTTCCTTCTCCCTCCTTATGTCTTCTGTAAGTTCATCCCTCCCACTTAGTGTGTTAGCTCATGTGAGCAAGGCCTAGTGTTGTTCCCTCCTCTACCACTACATCCTCACTTCGTACCCTCTTGTCTCCTTCTGCTACCCTTTTACCCCATCCCCACCTGGTGGCTCCCTCTCAACCTCTCACTGTTCTCTATCTCCTCCTCCCTCATCTGCAAAGCTTGACACCTTGCATTTTACCTTGCTGTCTGTGCTTGCTACACTTTATTGTATCTTTGTGTTATTTTTTATTTATATTGTATTTTATTATATACTATGCTGTCCATCTCTGTCCTGCATGTCTGTACATATTTTGTTCTTGTATTTTGTATGGCGCTGTGGACACCTTGTGGCCCCTTATAAATAATAATAATACCATATGAGTGCCAAATCCTTGCACTATGCACACAAGCTGGAATTCCTGTTAGACCAGTTCCTCCACCATGAGCAATATTTTCAGTTGTGTGCACACAAAATGGAAGTTGCTCAGATCAATTTATAGGGTAATGTAAACAGGTGCATGAAAGGCAGGGGTAATCTGCTGGCAAAAGAAACAAAGGAAAGAAAATGCCCCAGCAACACTGACATTAATCAGTAAGAGACTATGGGCTGGATTCACAACACCGTAATTTTTTACATATGTGCCTAATTTAGCGATTCTAGCTACTACGCATGCGTAGTAACTATTTTACACTATCTACATAGCGTTTTGTTATGTAGATTGCGTACATGCGGTCTTTAAAAATTACAGTGTCATGAATCTGACCCTATAACGTTCTATCTGTAAAATAAAACATAGAGACTGTTAAGAAGTGGACAAAGCCCATAATTAAATCTAATTCAAGATGTAATTGTCTTAGTGCCCTCCCACACACCCTTATATTGTATATCATGAAGGAGATGTACAGTTTAACAAACCAGGCACTTCAGTGACAGGGACTGATACTTTTGTGATTAAAGTTTTGTTTGGGCCCCTAGATAAGAATAAAATTTAAAAAAGAAAAATAAATCATAAATAAATAAACAATACATTTCAGGTCATTTGTCTATAGCAATTGGCTTAAGGCTAACAGTGGTGAATATAATCAAGGTTTAAGTTGTCATTGTCCTCATCATTACCCTCATCACTGTTGTTTATATCATGATTGCACAATTGTTACATGCCATCAGAACCAGGGGTGCAACTAGAACTTAGTGGGCGCCGCAGCAGAATATTGATGGAGCCCCCAACTCAGGTCTCTGATATGCTTTTTTTCTTATGCTTCCACCGTATTCTCTATTGCAGTACTGTGGAGACAGTCTCCACAGTACTGCTTAAGAAACAGCCAGTGCCAATACAGGTGTGATGAGCTGATTGCTGGGCCAGCAGGCCTCCTAAGCTGCCAGACCCAATAGCAATTGCACCCATTGCACTCTCCACTGTTACATGCTGTCAAAACGGCATGGCTCCGGCCATCTTCCTCTCCTCTCTGGTGTACATACCATCACATGGGCATGACGGTATGCAAATTAGCCATGTGGAGCTGGCGCGGCCAGACAGGTGCATGCTCTCCTCTCCTTCTTCTGGCGTCCTGGCCATTGCCAGGACAACTCCAATTGGACCCCAGCATTAGTGTTGTACTATCAGAGGCTATGAACCTCTATTGCTCTTTGTCTTTCTCTTGCCTCTTTGCTTCTCTGTGCTTTGCTTCTGTTTTATTTATTAACCTCTTAGCTCCCAGTTTCTCTCTCTCCTTTTTGCCTTCCCTTTGTAAGCTCCCGGACCCTGCATACCGCAGGGCTCCGGCTGCTTACCTCCGGCTGCGCTGCAGGTTTCTCTCCCGGTCCATCGGCTGGCTGCTGGGCTTCCGGCGCGCGCTGCAGGCGTCCCCATGGCAACGGTGACGCTCTTTTGGATTCCCTGTCGGGCGCTGTCTCTGGGTCTCTGCGGCTTACTTGTAGCTTCCATTGGCACGCACTCTGCACTTTGCCATTGGCTCTCTCCTCTATTTAGCCTCCCTTCTGTCTCACCACTGGCGCTGGTGATAGTTTCTGTTTTCAGTGCTGTTGCTTGCCTTACTGTGTGCCTAGTCTTAGCCCTGTGCTCTGCTAGTGAACTGACCGCTGAGTGTCCCCCTTGCCTGCTCTGTACCTACCTCCCATTTACCTCATTGTTACTGGCTGAACTTTTCCTCAAGCACATTTTCCGGTTGCATGGTTTACCCTGGGACATCGTTTCGGATCGTGGATCGCAGTTCGTAGCCAGGTTCTGGAAGGCCTTCTGTAATTTGCTCCGGATCAAGATAAGTCTTTCTTTGGGTTACCACCCTCAAACTAATGGCCAAACTGAGAGGGTCAACCAGGTTTTGGAGCAATTCCTTTGATGCTTTTCCTCCATCTCTCAGAAGGACTGGGTATACAACATCCCATTTGCAGAATTTGCTTACAACAATTCCACCCACTCCGCTTCCAAGATCTCACCTTTTTTCTGTCTTTCCGGCTTTCACCCTCGGCAGGGGTTACCCAGCCCATCCCCACCTTCAGGGGCTCTGGTGAAGACCCCCTGATTGGTAAAGACTCCGACCTCAGGAAGCTTGCTTGTTCACCCTTTGGGTTTTCCTTGGTGTCACTCCGGTACCTCACGGGTAAAACCGGAGTACCCACTCTGCTCTCACTGGTCCTCTCCGGTACTCTACCGGTAAACCCGGAGGGTCCAAACTCACTGGCATGTATCCTAACATTATCACCAGCCACATAAAATTAAATATTTGCTCCGTGTTACCTCAGGCACCACCATCCTCAGGACACCCAGTACTCCTTTCTACCAGTGCCTCTCTATCGTGCTTTTTCTCTAATATGGATCCAGCAGCTTCAGAAGCTATTAAGGCCCTGATTACCCAGGTGTCCCACCTCGGGCAGATGGTGCAGAATCTCACTACCAAAGTGGAGTCCCAAGATCAAGCCATCGCAGCACTCCACGCTAACCCTGCTCCACCTGACCCTCCAGCTCCAGTCCAAGATATTAAAGTCCAGCTGCCAGATCATTTTTCTGGAGACCATTCGTCTTTTCGGTTATTTAAAAACAGCTGTCTATATATTTCCAGTTGAGACCTACCGCATCTGGCTCTGAGTTCCAGAGGGTTGGATTTATTATTTTACTGCAACAAGGGGAACCACAGTCCTGGGCGTTCTCCCTGGATGCTAATCATCCGGCCCGTCAGTCCGTCGACCGTTTCTTCGCTGCCATGGGGCTTATCTACGATGACCCGGATCAAGAGGCATCTGCCGAAGCCAAGATCCGAGCCATACGACAAGAAAGACGGTCGGTGGAGGAGTTCGCTGCTGAATTTCGCTCCTGGGCCACATGCTGCCTCTGGAACGATCCTTCATTACGTTCCCAGTTTCGTCTGGGTCTAGCAGAGCATATCAAGGATGCTCTTACCCAGTATCCTGCTCCTGATTCTCTAGAAGACTTAATGCAGCTCTCAATCAAAATAGACCGACGCTACAGGGAAAGAAGACTCGAGAAGTCTATGGTTTTTCCTTTCCCAGGAAGAGGAACTGATGCAGATTGGGGCCTTTCGTCTGTCCAAGTCTGAAAAGGATCGTAGACGTATTTTAGACTTATGTCTATATTGTGGTGGAAAAGCGCATATGGCCGAAAGTTGCCCCAAGAAGTCCAGACCGTCGGGAAACGACCAGGCCAGATGAATGGGGGGGAGATCCATCTAAGCATCAACTTTATTTCCTCCATGAATTCACTTCTTGTACCAATACTGATTAAAGCCAGAGATTCTTCCATTAAGCTCCAGGCTTTTGTGGATAGCGGTGCTGCCGGAAATTTTATGGATTTAGCTACTGCTAAAGAATGGAAACTCCAGATCCTTCCTCTCTCCCCTCCTGTTACCGCTTGTGGACTGACTGAGGAACCCTTGTCTGGCGGGCCCATTTCATTTATCACAGAACCGGTACATCTTCTGGTTGGAGCCTGTCATTCGGAAATCATCCAGTTCTACCTCCTGTCCTCTCCTGCCGCTAAAGTAGTCCTCGGCCATCCTTGGCTAACCCAACATAATCCAGTAATTGATTGGACTAAAGGGGAGATCATTCGTTGGAACAACTCATGTGCTTTCTGCATCTCCCTACCAGTACGATAACTGTCAACTCCGGATAAATTGCTCCCTGCCCAGTACGAAGACTTCATTGACGTATTCTCTGAGAAGGAAGCAGATAAACTTCCTCCTTATCGTCCTTACGATTGTGGTATCGATATTATTCCTGGATCTCCTCTTCCCAAGGGTCGGCTTTTTCCTTTATCGATTCCTGAGTCTAAATCCATGGATGAATACGTGGAAGAGAACCTTCAGAAAGGTTTTATTCGTACCTCAAGTTCCCCTCTGGGGGCTGGATTCTTTTTTGTCAAAAAGAAGGATGGCACACTATGACCCTGTATCGACTACAGAGCTCTTAATAAAATCACAGTCAAGAATAAGTATCCTCTACCCCTCATCTCGGACTTATTCGACAGACTTAAAGATGCCACTATTTACACCAAAATTGACTTACGAGGAGCCTATAATCTGGTGCGTATCCGCCAGGGTGATGAATGGAAGACAGCCTTTAATACTCAATCTGGACATTACGAATATTTAGTTATGCCCTTCGGTTTGTGCAATGCATCCGCGGTCTTCCAAGATCTTATTAATGATGTGCTAAGGGACTTCTTGGGAATCTTTGTTATCGTATACTTGGATGACATCTTGATCTATTCACGCTCCTGACAGGAACATCGCCTTCAAGTTCGCCAAGTCCTCCAGAAGCTTCGTGATTACCAACTGTATGCCAAGCTTGAGAAGTGCGATTTTGAAGTCTCCGAGGTATTCTTCTTGGGATATCGTATTTCACCCCAAGGATTTGCTATGGACCCAGCCAAAGTCCGGGCCATTCTAGAATGGGTTCAACCTGCAGATCTTCAGGCCATTCAAAGACTGGGATTTGCTAATTTCTACAGATGTTTTGTTCGTTCAGTCTCCATGATGGTGACTCCAATTTCGGACCTTACTAAAAAAGGGGCTGATACCCGAAACTGGCCGTATATCGCAGTCAAGGCTTTGAAACATGCCTTTACTATGGCCCCTATTCTCCGTCATACGAATCCTGATCGACATTTTGTGGCAGAAGTAAATGCATCTGACGTGGGAGCTGGAGCGGTCCTATCACAGTATGATCCTTCTGATAATCGCCTGCACCCCTGTGCATATATGTCAAAAAAATTCTCATCTGCTGAGAGAAATATGACATCGGGAACAGAGAATTACTAGCTATCAAACTCGCTTTTGAAGAATGGAGGCACTGGTTAGAGGGAGCCAAACATCAAATCTCGGTCCTCACAGACCATAAGAATTTAGCCTATATCGAGTCTGCCAAGAGAATAAATTCACGCCAAGCAAGATGGGCTTTATTCTTTACCCGATTTTCCTTCAAGATCACCTATCGGCCTGGATCCCTGAATGCTAGAGCAGATGCTCTTTCTCGCTCCTTCCTGTCAGAAGATAAATCTTCAGACTCTTCTCTACCCATCATTCCCACATCATCTATCATTGCAGGACTTACTCAAGATCTTCAGTCTCAAGTGTTACAAATGTAACATCTGCCTCCCAAGAATAGACCCCCGGATCGTCTATTTGTTCCAGCCTCCTTAAGAAAAGCAGTCCTTCAAGACAGTCATTGCACTAAGACCACTGGTCACTTTGGTATCCGTAGGACCCTTTCATTACTATCTAGATCTCTATGGTGGCCAACCATGTCCAGGGACGTAGAAGACTTTGTCAATGCCTGCAACGTCTGTGCTAGAAGTAAATCCCCCAGAACTCCACAGTTTGGATCCCTCCTCCCCTTGTCTGTACCTAAGCGTCCCTGGACCCATCTATCGATGGATTTCATCACGGACCTCCCTGTCTCCTCCGGTTGTACTACTGTCTGGGTAAAATGGCCCATTTTATTCCACTCTCCGGATTACCCTCTGCTAAGACACTGGCTGAACTTTTCCTCAAGCACATTTTCCGGTTGCATGGTTTACCCATGGGACATTGTTTCGGATCGTGGATCGCAGTTCGTAGCCAAGTTCTGGAAGGCCTTCTGTAATTTGCTCCGGATCAAGATAAGTCTTTCTTCGGGTTACCACCCTCAAACTAATGGCCAAACTGAGAGGGTCAACCAGGTTTTGGAGCAATTCCTTCAATGCTTTTTGTCCATCTCTCAGAAGGACTGGGTATACAACATCCCGTTCGCAGAATTTGCTTACAACAATTCCACCCATTTCGCTTCCAAGATCTCATCTTTCTTCTGTCTCTCCGGCTTTCACCCTCAGGCCACCTCGTTATATTCCCCACAGCAATCTTCGGATCCGGATGTTTCGCAATTCCTTTCTCGCATCCGTAACATCTGGAAAGGAGTTAATCAAACACTGACCAAAGCTGCTTTGGTCTCCAAGACCAGAGTGGATTTGCATCATTCTCCTCACACGTTTAAAGTCGGGGATAAAGTGTGGTTGTCTACAAAAAATATTCGTCTTAAACAAGCCTGTAATAAACTGGGACCTCGTTTCATTGGACCTTTTACTATTATTAGGAAAATAAATCCAGTGGCATTTCGTCTGAGATTACCATCTTCCATGAAGATTCCCAACACATTCCATGTATCTTTGTTAAAACCTTGCAAACTCTCTAAAAAATTTTCGTCTAAGGAATCACCCAGACCTGACCCTATTCTTGTGGATGGTAAAGAAGAATTTATTGTCCAAGACATCCTGGATTCCAAATGGAGACATAACAAACTTTTCTACCTGGTGCACTGTAAAGGCTATGGTCCAGAAGAGAGAGAATGGGTTGCTGCGGAAGACATTCATGCTGCAGAAATTCTCAAGAGATTTCATGCTAAGTTTCCCAAGAAACCAGGAGGAAGGACTTCCTTAACCTCTCATCAAGGGGGGGGGGGGTAATGTAAGCTCCCGGACCCTGCATACCGCAGGGCTCCGGCTGCTTACCTCCGGTTTCTCTCCCGGTCTGTCGGCTGGCTGCTGGGCTTCCAGCGCGCGCTGCGGGCGTCCCCATGGCAACGGTGACGCTCTTTTGGATTCCCTTCGGGCGCTGCCTCTGGGTCTCTGCGGCTTACTTGTAGCTTCCATTGGCGTGCACTCTGCACTCTGCCATTGGCTCTCTCCTCTATTTAGCCTCCCTTCTGTCTCACCACTGGCGCTGGTGATAGTTTCTGTTTTCAGTGCTGTTGCTTGCCTTACTGTGTGCCTAGTCTTTGCCCTGTGCTCTGCTAGTGAACTGACCGCTGAGTGTCCCCCTTGCCTGCTCTGTACTTACCTCCCATTTACCTCATTGTTACCTACCTCCCTGGGCCTCCCTCCTTACATGTACCTACCCACCTGGATTCCCTATACTTACCTGGTTGAAAGTGTTTGTGATCCCGTAAGGGATCTCTCTGTGCGTTTGGTGTGTGAAAGTCCCAGTGTGTTCCATCAGTCCCGCCACCCTTCTCTGTCCGCAGTCAATTGTTTCTTGTTTATTGTCTTCAGTCCTAGTCAGTCTCTTCTGTCCAGTCTAGTATCCCGCTTTTGTTGTTGTCCATCACTTCTGCTCACGGTAGGGTGTTTTCCCATTCCACGAGTCCAAGTTCAACTGGGGACGACCAGGCCGTCAGGGGTTACCCAGCCCATCCCCACCTTCAGGGGCTCTGGTGAAGACCCCATGATTGGTAAAGACTCCGACCTCAGGAAGCTTGCTTGTTCACCCTTTGTGTTTTCCTTGGTGTCACTCCGGTACCTCACGGGTAAAACCGGAGTACCCACTCTGCTCTCACTGGTCCACTCCGGTACTCTACCAGTAAGCCCGGAGGGTCCAAACTCACTGGAGTGTCCTTACACCCTTGTTGTATTTTAATAGTGTGTGAGCTTGCTTGTGTATTTGCCCTTGTTTGTCTCTGTCTGTCAGGGGCTTGCCTCCTCCCTGTGCTTTGCGTGTTCTCCTGTCCTCACCCTCCTGGGTGCTGTGCTCCCACCTTGAGTGTGTCTCCTTTTATCTACCCTTTCTCTTATTTCTGTTGCTGGTAGCTGCAGTAGTCCTTCTGTCAATAGTGACGTCATGCTGACGTGACCTCCAGGAGTCTGCAGCCCAGATTATCCCCACCATTAGGGGCTTTAGTGAACACCTGACTCCTGGATAGACTCCACACCCTGGTTAGTGGTAGTAGTCGTAATAACAATTATAGCTCATCCCTACTGAAATCCACAGTAACAGTTTCTGTGATCTGCATCAAACTTGTTCATCAAAAAAATTAGTACTAATTTTAATGAACATTAGTTTCTCAAAATTTTTGGGGTTTAGCCTCCTACACCAATCGCTCACAAGGTTCCCGTCTGTGCTATGCACTCTT
>WWET01003252.1:78020-98280 GCA_011038615.1 Limnodynastes dumerilii | reverse complement strand
TTCCAAATACACACTGTAGGGTGGGCTGCTTAAGTATAGATTTGATCATTTGTACAAAGGTCTTTTTCCTGCATGTATTAAATGGGACTGTCTGAGGTGCTAATTTGTACATTATTATTTATGTAATCTTCCACTATTCTATTAATGGTGACAGTGTTAGAGTGAGTCATGCTAATGGTATCCTTATATGTGAGGATGTCTTTTAAGCCAGACCAGGTGTCATAATCTCTGACTGTGATGCACTGTCTTGACTCCCCTTAACCAGTGATTGTGTTTAAAATTGTCAGTTGTTTCCTGGCAGAAGCATTTCTTGAAGAAATTGAAGCAGGAGACGTGTCATATGCAATTTATGCTGACAAATTGCCTACAAATATCTTTTTCAAGATCTATGGACCTATGGACCTGATTCATACTTAATAACAACAGCTGATTTAAACACGCGGTGTGCATAAATCTGGATGTAGTAGCACACTGTGCATGTGTGCAACAGATGTTACTCATCATAACTGTGATCGCATGTAGCTTGTACGTAATGTGTATGATCTTAAGTCTGGATCAGGCCTACATCATTTGAAAAAAAAGATATGACATAAGACTTTTACCTGGGATCAAGCATGGTTGCTAAAATAATCAGATTACAAGATGTTGCAAAACCTTGTGCCTTTTCGAAGTGAATAAAGAACTTGATCTACAAGTCCAAAATACTTTTTTTCATCTCCTGCTTTAGCATATTCAGCTTCTTCTACAACAGCTTAAATGAATGGTATGGCCTGACTTATGCTTGCAGCATCTGAACTCATTTTGTGGGTCACAATTTTAAAGGGTTTCAGTATCTTGCCAAAAAAATATATATATATTATATATATTATATTATAGTGCTACAGTAAGGCAACATCCCCCTCTCCCTTGTTCCTATCTCATAGCTTGATGTGTATTTCTTGATTGGTTCAGTGAATGGAGGAACAACAACAAGCCATCAAGACATACATATCAAATCAGGAGATAGGGAGAGGGAGAAAATAAACCAGGAGGACCCTACATAGATTTCTACAGACTGAAATAGTGTGTGTGTGTGTGTGTGATAGCAAGTGACGCTATTAGTGACAAGAAAAAAATCTGCTTTAAAAGAGTAAATAATTAGTTTTTATTAATGGGTAAACTATACTGAATCAGACTGCTACTAACAGATATAGTGGGATAGCAAGTTATACTATCAGTGACAACCATTCTCCTCAACTGTCCTATGTGAAATATCTGCCAAATCACAAGGGAATGCCTTATACAGAATCTAATACCATGAGATCTAATGTATCTTGGAAAAGGATGTTTGCTATGAATTGAAATCTGAGTTTGGTGGGAGGAACTGGGCTTAAGAACCGGTTACAGATCCCGGTCAGAAGCTTTGTTTTCTAAAATAGGGACATCCGAAAGTTCCTTTTCGGGTGTCCCTATTTCGAACACTGGCCAGTTTCTTTTTTTTTTTTTTTTAGAATGGGTGAGTACGCCAATTGGCATACTCACCCATTCTCATTAGCAAATTCCGCCGCTGCTGATATAACCTTTGCATGCGGGATAGGAAGGGTTAGGGTCAGGCTGCAGGGGAGGGAGGGTTAGGGTCAGGCTGTAGAGGAGGGAGGGTTAGGGTCAGGCTGCGGGAGATGGACGGTTAGGGTCAGGCTGCAGGGAAGGGAGAATTGGGGTCAGGCTGCGGGAGATGGTGGGTTAGGGTCAGGTTGCCAGGAAGGGAGGATTAGGGTCAGGCTGCCAGGAAAGGAGGGTTAGGGTAATGAGGGGGAGTGTTAGGGTTAGAATTAGGGAAAGGATTAGGAGACTTTTTTTACTCACTTTTCGGAGCACCGAAAGCTCGGTGCTCCATGGATCGATTGCAATGCCTCTTTAAGCCAGTTCGAAACGGGGCGCAATAGGGCCGTTCTAAGCGGGGACCCACACCCCTTAAGAATCTGCTTCAGATCAACGCAGAACCCCAAAATTTGGATCTGTTGCACTCTGAACCACTCATCTCTAGTAGTTAAACATTAACACATTAATTCATGAAATAAATAAGCTAATTATGAGTTTTACAAAATGCGTTTAGGGAAATTAAAATGACCATTGCTTATTAAATATTAAGAAAATAAACCAATATATAAAAAAAGATTTCAATAATCTATTTCTGTAGTATTGTATGGCAAGTATATTAATAATATAGGACTGGATCCAGACATAAATACGCAATTTGGGCCAGATTGAAACCACTGTGCATTTTCCAAATGCAGGAAGGTCTGGCAGTCTGCATGGTAGAAGGGGGTGTACTCCCCTTTCACTTTCCTTTCTCATGCAATTATGGCAGTAGTTAAGCTGCCATAACCATACAAAGGCAATACGACTGCTGATCCACATGGAGCTGGTAAACCCAGCCCACACTTTACAATTACCATGCTTCCCCGCCCACCTTACAGAGTTTAGACGGATGGAGGGGATTCACCAGCCTATCAGATGGATTTCCAAGTTTACATAACCTGGAGATCTATTGCAAAACATCTGGCATGCACATGTGTTTTGCCAGATATTCATCCAAATTTCACAAGCAGCTTGCAGTATTCGGAAGACATGTGGAGGTCAGAATCCAAAAATAGGTCAATCAATGAGGTAACTGAATAATTATAGTAGAAAATACATTTTAATGTAATTTCCTGGCAGATATGATGAATGACGATTAATAATTCTGCAGAATACTTGGGTAAACTATGAAGAGAATGGAACAATTATCTACAAAGAGAAGTAACTTTTTAATCTAATATCTAAAGGGGGTGTTAGATAAAATAATTTTCTGAGGGCCTGATCCAGACTCAATGCAAGCAGCCCCTAACAGGGTATGTTTACATGGAAACTGACCTAACAGAATCCCATGATGAGGCTTTCCTTATAAAGGACCGGATTCACAGATATGTAAGTGTGTTATATACATGCGTGTTTTTAAGATTTTTTAAATTGCGCATGCCCAGAATGCAAAAATATGCACATTAAACATAGCTGCATGATTCACGCACATGTCCTTCCAACTGATTCACGCAGGAGTCCAACACTAGCCCCATATGCATAGCTAGAGAGGCAAGACATGTCATGCAAATGAGCTCCATGAACTAATGTACAGTACGGGAGTGCCAATGCAGTTACGAGAGATTCACAAGTAGGAGTGCCTTGCGTAACAAAATATACGCATGGGAATATTTAAGGTAGCCCATAACCACCCAGGCCCAGCAACAGAAATATTGGGGCCCTGTACAATAATATTTTTGCGGCCTCAAATCTCTCGGATAGGTACAAAGCAGGAACAAGGAAAACAATGTAGGATTAAGTAAAAAAAATTAGGATCAAATTGAATTGTCTATCACATTCAATAATTAACTTGCCTGCCATACTAAACAGAGTTCATCCTAGTGACTGCCAAACATTACTCACCGCATCCTAGTGACTTATACACAATACCTACTGCATGCTAGCAAATGCTTTAACACCACACAATAGAATGCATTCAGTTAATCACCATTCGCCAATACAGAGTTCATCTTTGTGAGTGTCATAAATTACAGAAAGCATTCTTGCAACCAATGATATTGATATTATTATGTATTATAAGAATAAATATTGAGAGAGAGAGAGAGAGAGAGAGAGAGAGACAAAAGTGTATATAAAAAATGAAAGAAAGGGAGAGAGAGAGAGAGAGAGAGAGAGAGAGAGAGAGAGTTGAGGATTACCATCACTAGCCCCGGTGCTATATTATGAATGTTCATATATATTGGTAAGGACAGCACTCATAGGGTCTTAACAGACAGTTATAGAGCCACTATGGTAATAGTTTTATACACAAAACGCCAGCCATGGCACAAGTGGTGGTGTATTTTGCACTTGCGCCAAGGCTGGAGTTTTGTGAATAAAACTATTATCGTGGTGGCTCTGTAACTGGCTGTTAAGACCCTATGAGCACTGTCCTTATATATATATATATATATATATATATATATATAGAACATATAGATCAATACCGATGTTTGTTCAATGAGGAATAAAATATACATCTTTATACCGTAAAATGTATCATTGTGGATCAATAAGTGACAATTTATACAACATTATAAGACCGTATAAAATGGTAACAGAATCAAATCGTTCCCTTAATGACACTAAAATAAGAGGGAATTTATTGGTGGAAAATAAGGCGATGGATATAAAAGGGGGGATAGCTAATAAAATCATAAAACCATAAAAATAATACATAGGATTATGGTTGCCCTATTCTCCACTAGGAACCGGTAGGACTCTCTTATGGGGAACAGGGAGATGGACATAGATGTCATAAACACATATGTAAATAATTGGAACCACTATTAAAGGTCTTCAATGTTTCTATATAGGTAATGGGGTCCCTAAAGTCAGGAGCCTGTTACATGTGATACATATAGGTTCCTAAACTTTGCGATGAGGAGCACATTCCATATAATTTGGGATGAAAGTATGTTTATGCATAGAATGGAGTAATGGTTCCTGTGTCTCCTATCATACCTCTTCAGTCTGTTGGAAGGAATACTTACCCTAAAGTACAATGGAGACCTACGATACCTAGTATTCCCTGGAAGTCTCCCGACCAGGTACTGACCAGGCCCTTCCTGTATAAATTGTCACTTATTGATCCACAATGATATATTTTATGGTATAAAGATGTATATTTTATTCCCCATTGAACAAACATCGGTTTTGATCTATATGTTCTCTATAAATACATGTATATATATATATAAGGACTTTATTTATTTACTTTATAAACTATTCATAAAGTATTTTTCACGCACTATGCACTTGTATAATTCACTCCGTTCACTATCAATGATTATTGTCATTATTATCACTTGATTTGAATGTAAATTAATTGACTCTAAGTAGCCATACTCATTAATAGGTACAGTGTGTCTATCCATTATTTTAGGACGGTATTCTGTATAAGATTCACTTCAGAATTCTGTTGTAATATCAATGCATCACAGTATTTATTTGCTACCTGGAAGTAAGGGACTTCCCCCCTCCCCATTACCCATTTACTCCCAGTACTCTCATCATCTGCCTCCAGCCCCCTCCCCAGTAATCCCATCATGTTGCCCCATCTCCCCCCGACCCCCAGGTTTCTTTACCTTACAAGCTCATCCGCCGAGCGGGACTGCCGGCTAGCATATGAAGTAACGAAGTGGCCGAGACTGGGAAATGAAGTCCCCTGGGACTTCATTAAAAACATGTTTACTGCACATTTAGAGGTGTCTAATTATTTATGTTCCGATATTATAATGTATATATTCAAAATAAAAAAATGAACATTACATATTACATTGAAAAAAAAAAAAACCCAGCAAAGTCTACGATGCAAAACAAATGGCAAAATCTAAAAATAATAATAGTACCCAAATTCACGCATGATTTAAGGTCCATATACTAGGTACTTTCCTATTTCTGCGTACGGTGTACTTACACAAAGAAAAACATGAACGAGTGTGGGGGTGTGGTTATTTGCGGCCGCTGCTATCCTTGCATTGCACTTGCGTATATTTGTGATGCGTATTTTTAGGCAAGTACACAATTTCAATCCTAAGTGTGAATCAGTTGCAAATTCTGATAGGGAATGTCACCTGTGCACCAAGCAGCTCCTGTTGGAAGGGGGGGGGATGAAAGTATTTGAAACAGATCTTTTCTTTTGTGCAGTGTGCTGAATTAAGTTGCCAGTGTCTAGTCAGATAAACGTTGCTAGCGAATGTTAAGGTTGAAGGGAACTGTTTAGAAATCTTTTGTGGTTTTGCTTTGTTATCCTGAAAAAAATTTGGAAACCGAAAACCAATGTGTTCATATCCTCTGCACACAACAAAGGCATTTTCTTGTTATTCAAGTCATGACAAGGGCTCACCACATCATACCACAGCTTGCCAGAGTGTGGTCAGAAGCCGTCCATGAATTAGAAGAAGAACAAAGCACATCATGGGGTTGGAAGGGATGGCAGCAAGTTGTTGTTGAAAATGAATGAACAGCATCATGGCAGAAAGAAGAGAAAAAAATGCCGGAAGGATGGTGCAGTTCTTTAGGAAGTTAAAAAAGACAAAATACTGTAACTTCCCCAAGTTCCTTTGATTTTCATCCTTCACAGAGAGGTGAGTATTACTCTGTACTATCTTTCTCACTCCCTGGACAAGCCAATCACCAATA
Source organism: Limnodynastes dumerilii (assembly GCA_011038615.1). Classification (NCBI taxonomy): domain Eukaryota; kingdom Metazoa; phylum Chordata; class Amphibia; order Anura; family Limnodynastidae; genus Limnodynastes; species Limnodynastes dumerilii. The sequence continues at coordinate 92,037 of WWET01003252.1, read as the reverse complement.
TTTCCACTAACAACAATGCTTACACTGGCATCCATGATTCCACTGGTATTCAAGGCCTCAACTGGGCCTGATGGAAGCTTCAAAATTCAGGGCCAACACACTTTTGTGACGATCTCTGTCAGTCAGCACCAGGGCTTAATTTGCAGGGAACAGTGGAGTCTTTAAACAAATCATGCTCCCTTCCTATGAGTTTCAAGACCTAATATATATAGAAGGGCTGGGTGGGTACCTCTGTAATAATAGTACCAGCAATTGAACAGCAGAAGTGATCTTTACACCAGAGATTACCTTCAAAAGCTTCCTAATTGTGATCACTATCCACACCAGCCTCGGGATTCCTCAGACACAACTCAGTGTGACCTTTCTACCAAATTCTATGGAACTTCAAGCTGCTCATTCTCATTTCTACACTGATATCCTCATCTCAGCCATCCTCTATATATTTCTTGACTTTAAGCTGCTCTTCTTGACTAGAAAACATCCACTTCCACTTTCCCACCTACTATATTCCCAGGATTTAAACCTGGGAACTACTGCCTCTTCCTTTTACTTTTACTCTCAACTCAACACTAACTCTACCTATTCATTTGTTACCTGCTGACTTTTCCAGCCCTGCATTGCACACTGTAACCTGTTGAGCTCACTGCAACTTTCCTCCACCTGTCCCCAACTTCTCAAGAACCCCTCTATCATGGTCTTGTGTTCTTCTTTATTATTAACCTATTTTATCCTGATTTTATTCTACCTCATCTTATCTATTTTGCTATTAAAATTATCTTGATTATTGTTATTATTGTTGTAATAATAATAATAATAATAATAATAATAATAATTATTATTATTATTATTATTGTTATTATTATTATTATTATTATTCATCCAGATCTAACTCTATTTAATTTACTCTGTTATTTTATGCTATTATGTTCCCTGCATTTACTCTTTGCTTTGTCAGTCTGTTCATTACCTGTGACTCTTGTTCCACATTCATTTCTTGCCTACCTTACACACCTCTACTGCTAATTAGCACCGAGACACTGGTTACTAACCAGCTCATTTGCTCACTAATTCATATCCTTTTATCACTGTCCTCTTTCCTTCTTCTCTCCTTTTTTCAGACATTACCTCCTTAATTGCCTGCTTAATTGCCTCCTTTAACCCTATCCCTATTGTCTTTCAACTGATCATATCCTGTTTATGCTCTGAAGTGCTGCTTGTTTACTATCTGACATTTTCTAGTATGTAATAGAAAAGTTAGCTCTAGATACTGATTGGTTGTTACAGGCAACATCTCACTTTTATTTTTCTTTACCGCAGTTTAGTAAATCTGGCCCCTACTGTCTGTATTCTGTTTTCATCTACTCCTTTCCTTTCAACTTTTTCACCTCCTTTGTTCTTTATCAGACTCACCGTCTTCTCTCTCTACTTTATATCTGCCTCTTTTCTCACCTCTAGGACTACCTCTTTGCCCCTATTACTTCCACATTTGCTTTATGATCTCTTCTCCAACTTCTTCCTCTATCTACAACTAATATCAACACTTAGCTACTTTTGCCTATATCACTTTCACTATGCTTCCTCCCAACTCTACGCTCCAGCCTCTGTGCCTCTGATCTTTTCATTCCCTGACCCTCATCCCTCTTCTTCCTTGCTTCATCCCACTGCTCCCTTTATTTCCTTCCTTCTTGAACTCTCCATACAAACTTCCTCCTCTTCTCCCCACCTTCCCCCTATCCTCCTACCTTCCACTTCCCAACCTCACCTACTCATTACCCCTGTTATTCCCTTCCCCCACACTTCCCCCAACCCTTCCCATCCCCATATTCATCCCTTGTCCCTATCCCACCTCCCCCTTGTGCTCTTATGCCTCACCTTGCTCCTGCAACCGCTTCAATCTCATCCACATTACCCATCTTCCCAGCATACTATTTTCCTACTTGCTGTGGAACACCATATCCATATGTAACAAACTCCCTGCAATTTATGCCCTATTCATCTCCAATTCTTTCAACCTCCCCATCTTCACTGAAACCTGGCTTTTCTCCTCTGACACTGCAACCACCCTATATCTATGGTGGCCTCACCTTCTCTTAAAACCCTAAGCTTGTCTTGGGGGTAGTGGGGTAGTGTGGACATAGTCTTCTCCCCTTCCTGCACCTTTAGAATCTTAACTCATGAGCCCTTCTCTCTCCTACTCCTTCTTTGACATCCACTGCATCAGCCTTTACCTCCCCATCCATCCTTCTCCTCTTCCCTTGATCCCCTCCTCCCCTCTATTTTCACCATCTTCTGGCTGAACCAAGCCACCTCCCTTTATAATGACACCCTCTTCTCCCCCCTTGGCGCTATGTGTTCTCCCTCCTTGCTCTGCCTTCACCCCTTTAACCCCCAACCCTGGCACTATATACTCACTCAATTTCTGAAAAAAGGAGTAAGGACCAGATTTACAACTACGTTTTTTTTAAACTTACGTGCCTAGTTCTAAATGCAGAGCTAATGTGCACACATAGTAAGTATTTTACGCTATCTATGTAGCGTTTTGTTAACATGGAACATCATATATTATGGTTACGTTATATTGATGACGTCCTGATCATCTGATCTAGATCTAGAGCTAGAGCTTTTTATAGAGTTTATGGTACATCTAAATACCAATTACCTAAATTTAAGACTGACATTTGACATCAGTCAGAAATCGATAACCTTTTTAGATATCTCAATTTCTATTGGATAAGACTGTAGTCTCATCTCTACAGGAAGCCCATGGCTACCAACATCTTGCTAATTTCCTATAGCTAACTTTTTCTACCAGTCTTACTTGGTATCCTTAAGGCAGAATTCCTTCGTTTGAGGAGGAACTGTTCTAATGATAACAATTTAAAAAATAGGGCAGATGAACTGTCTACAAGATTATTGGAGAGATGATACAGTAAACAATCCATTAAAAGAGCCAAAGCAGTAGCATGGCAGAGAAATCATTCTACCTTAATTTATGGTTCAGAACCAAAACCATCTCAAACTCAAGAACAGGATTTGATTAGATTTGTGGGTGACTTTTGTGCTGAGTGGCAAAAGGTTAGGACCATTATACAAAAACATTGGCCAGTTCTTTTAATAGACCAAATTCTGGCCCCTTCTTTGGGCCCAAAAGCACAGATGAGTTGGAGACAGAGCCCTAATCTGAGGGACAAATTGACATGTAGCCACTTTGAAAGGAACATGGAATCCAAAACTAGGGTTGCAGGCTCCTTCCAATGTTAACCATATGTTAACCATGAAACAATTTAATGACAAGAATGGACACAGGCATAAAATTACAGATTACATTAATTGTAACAGTAAAAACATAAATTTATTGTCTGAAATGTACATGCCCTCAGTTGTATATTGGGATGACAACCTGCCCCCTTAAACAGAGAATCCTTGAACATATCGGTTCAATACGGAATACTAAAAAGGATTTGCTAAAGATGAAACAACTGTCATCAGTAGCAAGGCACTTTCATAGATCCCATTCAAGTGACTACAAAAAACTTCAGAGGTGGCGATGTTGTGCAGAAATTGTTATGTAGGGAGATGGAGTGAATATTTAAGATGTATACTGTCTACCCAAAAGGGATGAATGAAAAGAATATTTTTTCCTGTTTTTTTTAATAATAAATTAAACTATTGACTGCCATACCAGATTTCCAACAAAATATGTGTTGTTTTTCATATTGATGAATATTACTTAAATGATGTTGGTATATTTTTAAGCGATGGAGATTCTTACCCCTATCATAGCCAATAATTCTTACTTTTGACCTTTTGATATTATTTTCCTTTTATACTATACACCATACATTTATAGATTCATTTCAACTCACCTCATTACTTTATCATCACGTGTCAATCATGTTTTATATTAGTAGTACCTCATGTAAAAAAAAAAAAAATAAAGCAATCTACTGGCAGACATCTCTTCGTGCTTTTATTAACACTATATGTTGCAGTCTGAGCAATAGTCTCTTTTAATTGTGATATGGCCGAAATCTTTTAAAGTGTGGCTTGCCAAATACACAGTTAATTTTATTGGTTATTCAGCGGTTTGTGCCACTGAAGGCGTAGTTTTAAAGGTTTTAAGTCTTTTATTTCAATGTTCTGCATATGTTTTCAAAGTAAGATGTTCAGACAAAAACCAGGCCTAAGTGTTACTGTTTTATGTGGCTGACTCTTAGGGCCTCATTCACTAAACGTGAATTTTTTGGCCAAATTCGCATCGCGGGGCATCGCGGCGAATTTAATGCGATTATTTTGAATTTTGATCCAAATTCACTAAGCCGCGAATTGCATGCGAATTTTTAGAACTCAGGCGATTCGTTTTTTTTTTTATTTTTCATATTCGCGGCGAATTTTCTATTTTGTTTGCGGCGAATAGATTGAACTCCATGTTAAACTATAGAGTTTGAATTATTTAGTTAAATTCGCTTGAACAAGCCTAAATTCGTTTGAATGTGAAGCAACTCACTTGACTATGCCGTGATTACGCGAGATTCTCAAATTCAAACTGGGTATATAAACGTTTGAGCCACCATTTTACTTTGCAGTCTTTAGAGGTGCTTCAGTGGTTTGGTGGTTTGGGCTTTCCTACTGGCTGTATTAGTGTTATTTCTTACAGAAATCTGGTCACTTCTCTTGTTCTACTCATTATGTAAGTAATAATGACAAGTAATTATGTTTTTTAATGCAAGTTTTATTATCTAAAAATGGTTTAAATGAAAGTTTAAAAAAACATGTAAAAGTCAAATATCACCTGCTGAGTATTGAATTGAATTAAATACATCATTAACATTATTTGTAACAATATGGTTCCTATCTAAGTAATGCATTTATATAGACAGCATATTGAATCTATACCTTATAATGGTGATTTTAAGGTAATTCGCAGGTCCAGAGTTGTGAATTGATCTCAGGCGAATTGGGATTGATTTGGATGCGATTTGATCAATTCGCCCTTAGTGAATAATGATTTTCCTATACCTTCCATAGTAAAAAATTGGGACCGCGAATTCGATACACGCGAATTGAATTTAAAGTCAATTCGCTTGAATTATGCTTTTGTGATTTTGGGTTCGCGAATTTTTCACCTCAATTCACGCAATTTCTCGCGAATAAAACGAATTCGCGTTTAGTGAATGAGGCCCCAGGAGCGCCCTTATCAACCACTTATTATATTATATTCATTTGAATTATGGATTGTTATGCCTGTATATGCTTCTTGGCTATATTACTTTAAGGATCACGTCCATTGATTTTGCTCTTATTGATTACTCTCATTGATCTTTTTTTATTTTTTGTCCAAATTCACTAAGGCGCGATATAGATGCGATTTTTTCAAACACAGGCGATGTGTTTTGATTTGGATTTTTCAATATCACCGCGATTTTGACGTTGTAATCGCGGTGATTTGCTGGCAGTACATGTTAAAGTATAAGCTTTGATATTTGTGCTTAAAATCGCTTGATATAGCAGCAAATCTTTTGATTTGTATGCAAATCTCATGACTATGCCTAGATCACGCGATATTTCAACATTCAAACTGGGTATAAAAAGCTTTCAGCCACCATTTTGATTTGCAGTCTTTAGAAGTGCTTCAGTGGTTTGGTGGTTTCAGCGTATCTACTGGCTGCATTGCTGACTTTTCTTATTGAAAACTTCAGGCTTTGTTTCTGAATCTAATTATGTAAGTAACTACAATAGTTTTTGTCTATGACTCATTCTAGAAATTTAAAAATGTTTCATCCTTACAATATTATAAATGTAAGTGTATATTTAATCACAATAACCAAGGGCTGGATTCAGACCTTGTTAAGTGCATGAACTTAGTTACACCTTGTCTAAACCATGTTGAATTCAGGGGGAGCAAAGATAATTGTATTCTTTGCATGCAGAGATATATATTTAAATTTCTTATATATATATCACTCTCAAAACAAAGTTATGTTTAATGTCCTTAGTCTAAATTCTAGAATCACAATGATAACATGTTGAAGTGTTATACTCTGCTACACAACGCTTTTAAGTGTGTTGTGTATTAAAGTATAGTAATCACTGCAAAAATTAATGTGATGTCAAATTGTATAAAAAAAACATTAGCTTATGCATTGTTAAGTGTCTATATATGCAAATTGCTTAAACATAATTCAAAATTGGGTTGTTTAAATATGTTTTTAAAATCAATTATTATCTACCCTACAAACTTTATTTGCTACAGATAATATATAACATGTAATGAAACTAATGATTACACTATGTAGTAATTTGTATATAAATATGTGTATGTGCACATGGTATGGCCTATATGCAGGCCTAAATATATTCATGTGCTTATAGGCATGTCAGGTCCTTACTAAATGCATTCATTATTGTTAGATATGTAAACTTAATCATTTCATAATTAAATATAAATTGTTGTTTATTGTTGTCAAATATGTATACATACATTACATTAGTAATATAAAAGTTTTTTTTTGTTTGTTTATCCAACATAGTTCGACCATGGCTTCAGTGAGAGATGATGGTGCGGGGCCCTCACAACCTGGTGCACGTCCACCTGCAAAAACAAAGTCAGGCAGAAATATTAGATTCTCTGAGGCTGAAAACGAGGCACTAGTCGAGAGTGTCTTAGCACATTACTCTGAGCTCCTGGGCGAAGATGCGGCATCTACATCTTATGCTAAATAATCTATATTATGGAGCCAAGTTGTGGATGCGGTGAATGCCGTCAGCATGTATAGCAGAGGTGAAAATATGTGCAGGCGGCGTTTTTCCGATATCAAAATTATAGTTAAAAAGAAGATGGAGGCAGAGCGGCGCTATGCTAGGGCAACAGGTGGTGGACCACCTAAAAAAGTTTTCTTTAAACAATATGAGGAGCAAGTTAAATCACTCATTTCTGAGGAGTCCTTGCAGGGAGTGAATGTCCAGGACACGGACGCTCCTCTGGATGTTGGTAATTATATATTGTAATAGAAAGCACTTTATGTAATATTGTTTTACAAAATTTCAGTATTCTATATATATATATATATATATATATATATATATATATATATATATATATATATATATATATATATATATATATATATATATATATATATATATATATATATATATATATATATATATATATATATATATATATATATATATATATATATATATATATATATATATATATATATATATATATATATATATATATATATATATATATATATATATATATATATATATATATATATATATTTAAACTTTAAGTTAACATTAATATATGTAAAAAAATACATTGATCAAAAAAATAAATATTAATTTACCTTTTTTATTTAGCTGGTCCTTCTCAGGAAGTATTGGTTTCTGACGCATTGCCTCCAGTGGCCGTTCAAAGGTCCGACTCAGACGATGATGTCCATGGTGAGTGTAGTGTTTTTGAGGGCATCATGATGAACTTAATGTAACATTCTGAAAAGTAAAAAAGGATAAAAAATACTTATAATTTAAATGTTTATTCTCTACAGATCAAAATCCTGTACTACCTCAACAGGAAGAGATCATGGACATCATTGTTGATGTTGTACAAGAGGAACCTGAACAGGTTGTTGTTCTCAATTTAGAACAAGTCCCAGCTTCACCACAGCTCCTGTCATCACCTCCAGTCCTGTCTTCACCTGATGTCACACACTAACCAAATGTTGGTGACTTCCATGAAGATGTTGCAAACCAGGCAGCTCAACAGAACCCACAGGAGCAGCTTCTGCAACGAATGGCGGATAACTTAGATAGGGGCCAGGAAGTAACAAATATGTTTATGGATAGTCAGCGCTCTGCAATGCGCAGACTAACACGCTCAGTCCTACAGCACCATAATGTAACGTTAATGGGGTTCAATAGGCTCGGTTCTGCTATTGAGCGTCAAAACATAATACTGACACAAATGACCCACGCTATGGAGGATGTTGGCCATGCGATTAGGGAGCTCAGTGTAAATTTGCAACATATTTGTGCTCAAAATGCAGCCCAACATATAGTTTCCAACCAACCTGTCCAAGCTAGTATTTCTTCATCATCCATAGATACTAGTTTGGCTTCGGCACCATCAACTCCAGCCCGAAGTACAACAGTTAGGCGAGGGCCAAGAACAAGGGGAGGCTTAGCAAGACCACAAAGCCCTCTCAGGAAGTCCTGTAGGAGGAAATAACATGTTATTTCAGTTTACATTCTGTGTTATATAATTTCATATGTGTTATTTTTTGAAATTATACAAAAAAATAACCAAAAAATTTAGAAAATCATAAATATGATTACATTTTTTGGGTCAACCAATTGTGTCCTTTCAATTTATCATATTATGTACCAATTTATAGTTTTTAAATTTTGTTTTATTAATATATATATTATCCTATTTAAAAGTTAAAATTACAGAGGATTAATGAGACCTGTTTACACATATCTTTAACTATATATATGCTCTGCACATGTTCAACATTGATAAGGGGAACATCATTTACATACAACAAACTACAATCATGGTTTTTCACAAAACACAGGTGACTATAATTAAAATATAATATGCATGAGCATGTGTTATGGTAAATAAATATATATTATGGTATCATACAAATGAAAACATCATTATCATTTTAAAATACTTAAAAGTAGAAACATATGGCATACTTACATGTGAATCTCCCAGAAATTAAGATGTCCCTAGCTTGCCTCCCACTCACAGTTGAGAACACTTCTCCTGATGTTAGATGGGCTTCTTGCAATGGGTCCTCTACTGCGATAATGTCTGGGGACTGTTGGTTTAAGGCGACATTATGCAGCAGACAACATGCAAGCACAATTTCAGACACCTTAGATGGTGAATACAACAACACGCCACCAGATTTATCCAGGCACCTAAACCTAGTTTTTAACAAACCAAAGGTGCGTTCTATCACTCCTCTAGTAGCAATGTGTGCCGAATTATAATTGCGTTGCCCAGGAGATTGTGGGTTCAAAACTGGAGTCATCAGCCAGGGCCGACACCCATATCCTGAGTCCCCTATTAAAAACAAAAATAAATTTTATGAGATAATATATTTCTATAAATAGCAAAAAATCTAACTTTAAACACACATAAAACTACTAACCAAGCAGCCATCCCTGAGGCATTTGTCCAGTTTCAAACTTGGTATACAGGGATGACTGCCTCAAGATAGAGGAGTCATGACTTGACCCAGGGAAGCCGGCAAACACACTCACAATTTTCATATTAGCATCACAGACCACCTGAACATTCATAGAATGATAGTGATGTCTATTGACATACACATATGCCCGACATTTAGGTGGCCTCAGCGGTATATGAGTACAATCTATAGCACCCAGGACATTGGGAAATCCTGATAGATTGTAGAATGCCAGCTTATGAGCTCGCCATTGTTGGTCCTGACTGGGGAAGCAAATATAGGTCCTAGCCAGTTTATTCAGTGCACCCAACACAGTAGTTAAGTGCCTGGAGAAACTGGTCTGCGAGATCCCTAGCACTCTCCCACTGACTGCCTGAAAGGACCCTGTGGCCAAAAAATGGAGCACAGCCAAAAACTTTGTCATGCCAGACAAAGCATGGCTCCTACCTGTGACTGGCTCCAAATCCTGCTTCATCTGCTGATAGAGAGTGAGGATGTTGGTTCTATTCAGCCGAAAAAGCTGAATGACCTCACTATCAGTCAGGCTTTGCAGGTCCATCCTCAAATAAAATATACGAGGATTTTGGATGATTCTCCTCCTAACCATACCCTGACCCTGCTCAGGGTTAGGCAAATCCTCCTCCTCCTCAACTGCCCTCTGTGGTAGTGCCACTAGGGCAGCAGCCACAACAGCATTTTGGACAATAGCTCTTTTTGCAAAGAATAGCCCCTCCATAGCCTCAATCCAAAAGTAGACAGGTGAATGAGTTAAAGTGCCTTATTTTTATAGGCTGCATATGTATTGAATTATTTGTAATGATGATTTCTAATCAAATATCACCTGCTGAGTATTGAATTGAATGAAATACATCATTAACATTATTTGTAACAATATGGTTCCTATCTAAGTAATGCATTTATATAGGCAGCATATTGACTCTATACCTTATAATGGTGACTTTAAGATAATTTGCAGGTCCAGAGTTGTGAATTGATCTCAGGCGAATTGGGATTGATTTGGATGCGATTTGATCAATTCGCCCTTAGTGAATAATGATTTTCCTATACCTTCCATAGTAAAAAATCGGGACCGCAAATTCGATACACGCAAATTGAATTTAAAGTCAATTCGCTTGAATTATGCTTTAGTGAATTTGGGTGCGCAAATTTTTCACCTCAATTCACGCGATTTCTCGCGAATAAAATGAATTCGCGTTTAGTGAATGAGGCCCTTAGAGCCACATTGTCTGTCTGTCTGTCTGTCTTGCTGATATCTTGCCTAGCAGTGGCAAACGCAAGATTTTGAAAAGGGGGTTTCCAATGCGTGTAATATATGTGAGGTATATTATCATAGCTGCAAACGTTTTGGAGCCCGAAAACACGGCAAATAAGCTCCGCCTCGTCCTGCCCAAGCTCTTCCCCTGACCCGCCCACAATGTCATACTGCACGAGGCAAAAATTAACCCTAGCGTGTATATGTGTGTATGTGTGCTTGTTTGTTAGTGAATTAGACTGTAATGCGTCAAAGGTTGATGTGTGTAAAATTGTGAAGAGCTACTTAATATGATGCACTGTTAAAATATAAAACACATGTAAAATGACAATACTGATAATACGGTCGTACTATCTGACTGCCAGGACATGTAAGACATCCAGTAAGGTTCTCTGTGAAAGCAGGACGTTATAATATAGATTTTAAAATAATAAAAATTCTACATTAAGGAATTGCTTTGGTTATTGGCTGTAACAAGTCCTGTTCTGATATTTTTTTTTATAGGTGATTTATAAGTTACTTCTTTCACACAGTAAAATAGTAGTTTCATGTTGAAGGAACAGATCTAATGGTAATAGCAGTATACAATGCATTAGTAGAGCACGAGCACGAGCACATTACACAATGTACAGAGCCTGTGTCAGTGCATAAGCACTGTTGTATTTGTAGTGACCCATTCACCATTCCCACCTGCTTTCCTAATGCAGCACAGGCCAGGACCATCTTCCTCCATGTCAGTCCAGATCAAATTGCCGCTAAGCCATGCCCCCTTTGCGGCACCCACAAAGCCATGCCCCTTTTTGAATTTTCAATTTTTTTTGCTCATTTTCAATTTTTTTTTTCATTTTTTAATCTGGGGGGGGGGAGGGGGGGTTCTCAGCAACCTGAAAACCCCCCTGGGTGCGCCACTGCCTAGTGGGTTCAGTACAGGGATAATAAATGAAAGTCTGTAAGCATTAAGTATTGTTGTATTGTTCATCTGCACACAGAAAAGGATTACATTTCCTTTTATACTTATTTTTATAAAGTTGCAGATGTTTTGTAATTGTTTTTGGACCTGAGGACTTTAGTAATCTTTCAAATGCTGTGAATACATCACCATATTATTCAAGCTTCTTTGACATAATTTACAAAACTTTGGTTAATCTGTTGTGTTAATGGAAAAAAAACTCTACATGCTTCTATTTGTCTTTGTTTTACACTCCAAAAAATAATACTTGGAGAGGACAATAGTTTTAGTTTGAATTTTCTAGTAAGTGAAAGATTTAGAATTATTTAGAGCCCAACTTCATTCTATTTGCCCATCTAGTAGCATAGTGATGTGTTATGCCACTTACCACAGTGGGTTATGCAATGTGAAATAATGTGTATTGCATACTGATGTGGGCCTGCACGTCTAAATGATAGAAGTTGTGTTGTTAAGAATTCTCTACAAAACTGCCTAGGATTATTTACCATTTAAATATTGCTCTACTGACACCTGTTCAGGGAAATTAGATGTGGATATACTTGAGATATAGGGGCTGATCCAGAGCTACGCCCGCCATAGTAACTACGGTGGGCGTAAGCGTAAGATCGACTGAAAAGCCGATCTACGCATGCGCCGGGCAGATGGCATCGTGGATCGGGCGTCCGTAGCACCAGCGTAGTAACATTGGAGGGACCGTCCTCCAGCGTTACTACGCTGCAGTTAGTGTAGGGAGGCGAGGGGAGGGAGGGTAATGAGGTTGGGAGGGCGGCGTTATCGTACTAACGCCACCATCCAACCATAGTTACCCTTGCTACCCAGCCGGCGTAAGCGAGGGTAACTACGCTGGGGGGAGTGTCACGGGGAGTCTCACGATCTAACGTTGAGCGTTAGTACGCTCAGCGCTACATCGTAGGTCTGGATCAGGCCTATAGCCCCTTTCTACATAAGGTGTAGATGTGTTTAGCCCTGCAAGAGCTGTCATCTGTTTGGTTTCAACCCCATTGACAAATAACAAGATGTCAATAGTCTTTTGAGGGTTGAATTTTTTATTATTATTATTATTATGTTTTAATGTTATTTCATTGCTGCATGTGAGACAGAAACACTCCATACTTTCTGTAAAATTATGTTAACACAGCCAGACAGGCAGACTGACGTGGCCATGGTGCTTAGCTCGTTCAAGCTCCCACCAAAGTTTACATTTTTTTATTTTTAGAAGACAAATTAGGGCGCTAAAGAAAGGAGAGAGTAAAAGCAGTATTTTTTGGCACAGACTTTCTGGTGAAGTTTTACGCACTGGGGATAACAACATAGCCCTTTGGAAATGTCGTCACTTATGCTTTCCTCTTAAACTTTTAAAATTTTTCATGGTCCAATTAGTTGCTGAAGTACTAGGAGGACCAACCAGCACTAGCAAAACAGGGGTGCACTGGCTCCGTAGACTGTTGGTCCATGAAGGAATTATTTTAAATAGAATAATAAAACAATCAGCAAATGTAATCATTTTATTTTGTTTGAACTGCAGATAAAAGGATGTTGCAGTTAACGGGTGATTTTGCAAATGTCCACAACTTAGAATGTGCCTAATAGCGACTTTTTTAAGGACCACAATCACAGATTTGAATAGAACAATTTTTTACAGAATGCAAGGTGCACAATTACACCACGAAAGGTATACGTTACAAAGAGCAGCTTATAGAGTGCCTAACAGAGGGATTTAAGGACCGCAATTACTTGATTTGAATCAATAGAAAAATGTTTTATAAGATGCAAGGTACTAGTCTATAAACTTGGTTGAAAAAAATCTATATTTGATTCTATTGCCTTGACAACCACTGCCAGCAAAACTGTACACTACAGAATTGCAATTCGTTTAACTACAAGTTAAATTTCTGCAGCTTACAACAAAAAACAGAGCAGGCAAAAAATTTGTGACTGACAACTGTGCAATACTTGGACAATTGTTATACTTGATAGCCTACTACACTGAATATATGTGTAATGGATTTTGAAAAATTAGTCACTCTTGATAGCCTACCACACAGATTATATGTGTAATGGCTTCTGAAAAATTAGTCACTCTTGATAGCCTACCACACAGATTATATGTGTAATGGCTTCTGAAAAATTAGTCACTCTTGATAGCCTACCACACAGATTATATGTGTAATGGCTTCTGAAAAATTAGTCACTCTTGATAGCCTACCACACAGATTATATGTGTAATGGCTTCTGAAAAATTAGTCACTCTTGATAGCCTACCACACAGATTATGGGCTCTATTTACAGAGTTCATTTTGGAGTGATAGGGGCAGTTTTCAATAGAAAACTGCCCTTATCGCTTCAAAATGACATTTCTCATATTTATAAACCCTGCATCACCAGTGGAAACTATCGTTTCCATGACGATGCAGGACTCCTTCTCCTGCTATCACGGGCCCGTTCATGTGAACGGGCTCCCCCTGCACCGCATATTTACACAGCGGTGAAGGGGTGGTGAAGCGGAGTTTCTAACTCCGCTCACCATGAAAATCTAACGCCAGCTCAGGCTGGCGTTAG
>WWET01003252.1:44017-57836 GCA_011038615.1 Limnodynastes dumerilii | reverse complement strand
ATACACGCGATATGCCGCCATTAGTTAAAGGGCTAATCGCGGTGATTTTTTCATTAAAATCACCGCAATTAAGCCCTAAATGCATCGCGGGGCATCGCGTGTGTTTGTAAAACATCGCAGCTTAGTGAATTCGGGCCAAAAAAATAAAATTTTGCGGGGAAATCGCCGCGATCGGCCGCGATGCCCCGCGATGCGATTTTTATGTAAAATATCGTCTTTAGTGAATAAGGCCCTAAGTGTGTAATGTGTACGTTTTACAGCGTACTTGGTCACCTTGCTGTCTTGTAAAAATTCAGTTTATCTATTAATTCATATCAGTGATCGCAGTTATTAAATCACTCTCTATTAGGCACACTGCAAGCTCCTTTTGTAACGCATACATTCTGCAATGTACTTCGGTTCCTGGCTATCTAAATAAAAATCATTTGGATTCAAATCAGTGATTGCAGTCATTAAATCACTCTCTATTAGGCATGCTGTATGCTGTGGACATTTTCAAACACACCAGTTACAACTGCACCATCCTTTTATCTGCACTTAAAACAAATTAAAGTTTTCTATATTGCTAATTATTTTATTATTCTATTTAAAAAAAATTCCATCATGGAGCAACAGTTTACATAGCCAGTGCATCCTTGTTCTACTAGTGATGGGACTGTACATCCTCCTATTACTTCAGCAAATTATTTGACCAGTAAAAATAGTACACGTAACAAACTTGTTATCCCCGCCTCATAAAACTTCATCAGAAAGTACTATTGGAGAAATTATTGCAGACAAATTTCATATTGCTAACATACCATACGCTACACATAGTGGCAAGGAAAGGCTCAGACTGTGGCCGTTATTTGCAGTTGCTGGTGTTGCTACTGTTACACACCCTTGAGCCTACACAGCAAAATCCATTTCCAAAGAAAGCCAGGGAGGATCAGTCACCTGTAAATTAGGCAAATCTATAAAGGGAAAAAAAAGGAAGTCCCCCCATAAAAATGTTGCCCTATACAGTTTAAAAAATAAATGAGGAGAGTGAAAGGTTGTTCACAAAATCTGGCTGTGATTCCCACAGTTTTGATTCTGAGGACATGGTAATTTTAGAGAAGCTTCTTAGAGAAGAATTTGTGATCCTCCTTCAAATGTCATGATGAGCATCATTAATCAAAATAATGATGCTGTTGTCATTGATATTGAAATTGAGGATGCAACGGTTGTAGAAGAAAATTAGTTGAGTGTGCTCGTTATTTGACGCAATTGGTGATGATGATGATGATGATGAAGGTGTTGTAGAACAAGTGGAAAGCAATGTGGAGGATCATGTTGTTTGTGTGACTTTTCTGTCAACAATTTCTGCACGCGAGCAGCACATTGTTATGCCTGGTCAAAGAACTAAACATCAACCTCTGTCTGGAAATGTTTTTATCCAAATCCTGACAACAGTAATCAAGGTATCTGTCCCATTTGTAACGCCAAAGTCAGTAGAGGCAAGGACATCACACATCTAGACACCTCCTTCCTGTTCCATCATTTGCAACAAGTCCATACTCAATGTATATCCAAAACTTCAGCAAAACTGCAACTTGTAACAGGGATAGATCCCAATATCCCAATCTCCACCTGCAACACCTTCATCATCAACATCCTTATTTGGGATGCTGGGTAGTCCTGCATTGCACTTGCTTGACCAATGCGACTCCCTTGAGAAGTCTGGGAGCGAAACAACTGGTTCTGTTGCTGCTGCAGGTGAATCCTCATCACAGAAGGGGACCAAGAGATCTATCTGTTTCAAACAACAATTGTCTGTGGAACAAGCTTTTGCTAGAGGAACCAAGTATGACAGCTGTCACCCTGTAGCAAAGTGCATAACTAAAGCCATGACAGCTATGATAGAAGTAGATATACACCCTATATCCACAGTTAATACACCCGGTTTTATAAGATTAGTTAAGGTCATGTGTCCATGGTACCAAATTCCATCACAATTCTACTTTTCCAGGACAGCAATTCCAGAACTCTACCATGACATAAAAAGAAAAGTTATTTGTTTTCTACAAAATGCCATTGGGGTAGATCCAGAACTACGTTTGCCATACGTTTATTCGCGTAGCGTATTTTTGTGTGCGTAAATTCTATACACTCCCCTAGGCACACCCCTTGAATGTATGTATTTTGTCAAGATACGCTTTTCAAACCCTACCTTAACTTTTGCCAACGTAACCGCAGTGATCCGCACACATACGTATGGGCAACACGTATTTACGTAGCTAAGCGCACCCATACTGTACACTTTAAATACAAACCCCCGCCTACTTAACGTATTTCAGACGTATTTTGGACTCACGTAAAATTGACACGCCCACACGTAAGTATTTACGTGACACATACGTGAATGGCCCATACGTTCACAATTACGCTATGTTACTGTGCGTATTTTCTAAGGTGCGCATGCGCAGTACTTACCAAAAGGCGATTTTACGTCTCCGCCACGCGTAAATTTGCTCACAAGCGTTGTTCTGGATCTGGGCCATTGTTCTGACTGTTCATGTAACTTCAGATATGTGGACAAGCGGTACTGGTCAAATGAAAGATTACAAGACTGTGACAGCACACTGAGTAGGGGAATCACCTGTCCACAGGCTTCATGGTTTCAGAAAGCGGAAGTAGCATTTTACGCGCATTGAGAATTGGCAAATTTGACCATACACAATCAACTTAATGGTGCAGCATTTCTTAAAATATGACAGATCTCTGCAGGAGATACTTTCTGTTGCACATAAAATAACTGGGCATTTTTGACATTTAAGGTCTCCAAAATGGCTGCTGTGTAGCAGCTCCCCCTCACAGCTGCTGCTCCCAGACATGCCCACAGACAGAATAAACACAGAATGGAAGTTGCTCAATCAATTTATAGGTAAATGTGAACAGGTGCATGAAAAGCAGGGGTTAGTCTGCTAGCTGTTTTTGTGGCTCACCAATGGTTTACATCTTGTGGTGAACCCTCTATATTCACTCTTGTGAAGTCTTCTCTTGATTGTTGACTTTGACACATATAAACCTACCTCCTGGAGAGTGTTCTTGATTTGGCCAACTGTTGTGAAGGGGTTTTTCTTCACCAGGGAAAAAATTCTTCTGTCATCCACCACAGTTGTTTTCCGTGGTCTTCCGGGTCTTTTGGTGTTGCTGAGCTTTCCGGTGCGCTCTTTCTTTTTAAGAATGTTCCAAACAGTTGATTTGGCCACACCTAATGTTTTTGCTATCTCTCTGATGAGTTGCTTTTGATTTTTCAGCCTAATGATGGCTTGCTTCACTGATAGTGAGAGTTCTTTGGATCTCATATTGAGAGTCGACAGCAACAGATTCCAAATGCAAATTTCACACCTAGAATCAGCTCCAGACCTTTTACATGCTTAATTGATGATGAAATAATGAGGGAATAGCCCACACCTGTCCATGAAATAGCTTTTGAGTCGATTGTGCCATTACTTTTGGTCCCTTCAAAAGTGGGAGGCACATATAGAAACCGTTGTAATTCCTACACCGTTCACCTGATTTGGATGTAAATACCCTCAAATTAAAGCTGAAAGTCTGCAGTTAAAGCACATCTTGTTTGTTTCATTTCAAATCCATTGTGGTGGTGTAAAGAGCCCAAAATATGAGAATTGTGTTGATGCCCCATTATTTATGAACCTGACTGTATGTAACAATTTAATGATACAGTAACTATAATATGAACTAATCACATATAAAAAATAATAATAACTGCACAGGTGATATGTGTTACACTAGGCTCACTCAGATGAGGTAACGGGGCTGATTTAGAGTTGCACTTTCACCTTTTTTTCTTTTTTTTCTTTTAGGTGCAAGTGTAGACCTGAGCAATACCATGTTTAATTGCAAGGTGAGGCAGATTTAAATAGTAAAACCAGAATTAAATTTAAGAGATGAAGTTCCTTAGCTCAACTCTATTTTATAGAATAAACATATAGCTATGTAGTATTTTAGTTCAATGTGTAAAAGTAAGGTATTTTCCCAGCATGCAAAAGATTTTAAGTTAAATTTAAATTGACACCCGAGCCGAGCTATACTTTCATTTATGCACTGTTTGATGAGCGCAAAAACTGAGAGACTTTTAGTATTAGCCACAAGGAATATACTGCAATAGGGCCAGTAATCAATAACTATTTTAAGTTTTTTCTTCTTGATCTATGCTATCCAATTTTTAAGTTTGCACAAGTTCTTTTAAACATATAAAACAAAAGTTATACAATTATTATTTAATATTTAATATTGTATCTGTACAGTACTGAGAGTGCCCAAATCAACACAGTACTGGTTTCTTTCCTTTTGAAAGTTCTATTTTTATAATTTTTCATTTAATTTATTATTTTTATTTTTTTACAAAGGGACATGGGGCAGTGGCAATTTTTTTAAGCTAAATCGCAGCAATTTGGAGCTTCAAAAATTGACATACATCTCTTTGATGTCAAATCGCCAGAATAAAGCACCCCATTTGTAAATCTGGCAACAGGAACTGCCGTAAACATGTGGCGATGTGTGGTGATTTCAAATCACTGGCTAAATCCTCCCTAAAATAATCCGGCCTCTTTGGACTTATTTATGCATTTACATTTTGTTAGCTTAATTTGGGATTTGAACCTTATACTGACAGTAAAGCCACCTTGATGCTGATCACTGCCTCCAGCACTAAATTGACACAACCCCATGCAGACACACTTTAATGTATGTGCACTTTAAAAAGAGTTAAGTGTTTGATAATACAATAGTACAGCAATATTGTTGGACCACTACAATTTCAGGAGAGTGAACTGCGTAAAAAAAATATGGAGGGCTTAATAGTAAAAAATTACAGGAAGTGTCAGAGAAATTAGTGTATGTAATACACATATGATATCACATGAAGTGCAAGCCTGCACTTAGTAAACTTATTCCAAGCTTTATGTTGGGATATTTTATTGAGTCACTGCCAGCCCCTAAGCCAACTGTTTCCTACTATTGTTCTAATTTGATGGGGATACTAATGTTACCTCTTTATTATTGATAAAAAATAATTGCATTTCTACTACTTATGGACTTTTGTTCATTAATAGACATATGGGGGCTAATCTAGGTAAGTGCATGTCAGCTGATGTGACATTTCTCTGAATTCATTTGTACTGTGCATGTTTGGAACTGAAAAGAAGGCAGTCACGGACAATTCAGATCAGAGTGCAAGTAAGAGCTGTGGTGGCTTGCGTTCAAAGGGCATGTTGAGGGGGGAGGAGGTGGAGGGATATACAGTCAATGTACGCCCCAAGCAAGTGCTCCCAATCCAGACCAGTACATAAACATACTGTAAAATAGAACTGTTTATTCATTCAGTTGTCGGTATTAGCTCTGGATTCAGACATATATCTGTATGACCAGCATCATGTAGTACAGGACTCTGTTCCTTTTGAAATTTGAGTCCCATAAATACAATAACATAATAAATATGTACTACAGCGCAAATAATGTGACTATTTTGGATCCTGGAAACACAGCCAAGGACAAGACAGGAGTAGTGTTTGGTGTTCAGGAAGAGTAAACTTGGAAATACATACTGAAGGTTTTTTTTTTGTTGAATTGTAATTTGAAGCAGATATTAGCCACAGCCAAGTTATCTTTGGATATATTTACCCAAAGATAATTTGGCAAGCAGAGACTGCTCTAAAAGTTTAGAATATTTCGGACCCGATTCAGAGATCCGTTTTTTGAAGGTACACGATTATACGCATGCACGCCGTAAGGTATCACCCATGACACTCCCCTTACATGGCCGTGTTGTCGATGACTTACGACACCACAGAGCACCCTTATCCCTATGTGTGTAGTTACAGGCATATTTTAAGGTACGTACGTGCGTCCTCAAATGCCCATTTAAATGCAGCCCCCTGCCCAGTCTCACGTAACTTAGACCGTACGGATTTAATTCCCGTCCCTCCGTACGTATGTTCCAAAGTACGATTCACAAGTGCGTGCCTAATGGACTTCCGTGCGTAAATACTGCGTAAATTGCATGGAAAAAGTTACTACGCATGCACAGTTGATCCGATCCTAAAAATACGCATGCAACTCCACGTGAAAATTTATTTCTCAATCTGGTCCCTCATCCCTTTATCAACCCTATAAATTTGTCACTATCTGTGATTTGGCTGTAAGCTTAAATGAAACAAGTTTGTTCTGTCCTGAAGCTGCATTTTTCTGCAGGGACAGTAAATAAAGCATACCTCCCAACATTTGAGAATTCGAAAGAGGGACAAAATGTTGCGGCCTAGTAGAGGGTGTGTGTCTTGAACCACCCAGTGGGCGTGTCTGGGAAAGTGGGTGTGTCTTGCAGCGTGTATGGTGCCTTCCCTTATTATCAACCAGATATATGTCTTCCTCTTAATATTAGACCTGCCATCTATATGTCTGTCCCTTATTATTTGTCCAGGATTCATATGTCCAGCCTCCATATTCACCTTTTTATTTGTCCTACCTCCATGTCTGCCCCTTATTATTATGTACAGCCTCCATATGTCTCCCCCCTGTTTATTTGTCCAGTCTCCATGTCTGCCTCTTTATTATTTGTCAAGCCTCCATGTCTGCCCCTTAAAATTTCTAGCCTTCATGTCTGCCCCTTTTAAGGTCAAGCCTCCATGTCTGCCCCTTGTAATGTCCAACTTCCATCTCTGCCCCTTGTAATGTCCAGCCTCCATGTCTGCCCCTTGTAATGTCCAGTCTCCATGCCTGCCCCTTGTAATGTCCAGCCACCATGTCTGCCCCTTGTAATGCCCAACCTGCATGTCTGCCCCTTGTAATGTCCTTCCACCATATCTGCCTCTTTAAATGTCCAGCCTCCATGTCTGTCCCCTATTGCCAATGCCAGCCTCCATCTGCCCCCTTATTGCCAGTACCAGCCTCCATCTGCTTCCTTATTGCCAGTGCCAGCCTCCATCTGCCCCCATAATGCCAGTGCCTGCCTCCAATGTCTGCCCCCTAATGCCAATGCAAGCCTCCATCTGCCCCCATAATGCCAGTGCCATCTCCAATTTCTGTCCCCATCTGCCCCCATAAGGCCAGTGCCTGCCTCCAATGTCTACCCCCATCTGCCCCCTAATGTCTGTAAATGTCATTTACCATTATATTAACCCTTGCTTTCCTTTACTCCTACCCTCCATCCTGCCTAATTGCCTCTTTCTGTGTATCCAATCAGCCTTATTGCTTTCTCATTTTGTGTCCAGTCAGCCCTAATGTTAACCCCGTTTGTCCAACCAGTCTTATAACTCCTCCTTCTGTGTCCAGTCAGCTTTATACCCCCTTCTTCTGTGTTTTCAACCAGCCTTATTGGCCATTCCTTCTGTTTCCAACCAGTATTATTGCCCCCTCTTTCTATCTAGCCAAGCTTATTTCCACCTCTTTATATGTGTCCATCCTTATTGCCTCTCCTTCTGTGTTTATTCAGCCTTAATGCCCCTCCTTCTGTGTTCAGGCAACCTTATTGGTCCCCTCTGTATTAGTGTCCATTCAGCCTTATTGCCCCCCTTATTGTGTCCATTCAGCTTCTATGTCCAGGTTACACTATTACCCCCCTTTGTGTCTACCCACTCTTTGTAAATTACCATTCCTCAACCACTTTTAAGCACTGTATAATAAACTTACCTTTGCTGCTTCTCCTCCGGCTCTGTCCTCTGCGGTGCGCTCTCTGCAGAATTATTTAAATATAAAAATGTTGTCATTAAAACTGAAAACAGAAACCATGATGGACTCCTAGTACTTTAATAATCTCAGAGTGCCGCTCTTTGTATCTGTATTTATTTGGCCATTTTGTCATAACGGGCTAGCAACTGCGCAAGTTGCACTTATTTATTATTAATTGTGCACAATTGTGTTATATAAAAAGCTGCTAGTCTAGACACATAGATAATACCCTAAAATATGTGTGAAGTATAACAATAAGATTAAGTGGACTGCGCTAAAAAATACAGAGATTGTAGTATTCAGTAAACTTCAATATGAAATGTGAGTGGCAAACACAGAAATTGTGCTTTTATATAGATAGTGTTAATGCATACAAAGGTGACAGATACTAAAAATTCCTAGTGGAAATATATGATATATATGAGATTTAGCTAGTTCAGTTATAAGTCTATTAAATGAAACTGAAACTCTTTTAATAAGAGTAGTAATGTATGCATTAATAGCATTTTTCACAATACTCCTTAAATCCGACTATATATAATAAGGTCTGTTACTCACACTCTATTACTTCTTTGTCTGGGTAACGTGTGACACCGGGCGCTCTAATGGAGTTTGAAGCACATCCTGTCTCCATCCATTCCTGCATTGATCTCCGGGATAATGTTTTGTCAGTTCACAGTGGTGCTCTGTGGATGCATAACTTTGAACTGGCTAAATCTCATATATATCATATACTGATTAAACTCGTGAATTTTCAGTATCTGTTACCTTTGAATGCATACACTATCTATATATAAATTCCTGTGTATACCACTCACACTTAGGGCTGTCCATATTACACAAATCCGTATTGTTATAATTATTAATTATTGGAGTACCTGCTCATGAACCTCCAAAAAGCGTCACTCAAAGAATTTTAAAGAAGAAAAGACGTTTCAGTAATGTATTATTACTTTCCTCAAGGCAATGAGTGAATACATACAGTGCATATATATATACATTCATAATATAATATATACACACATAATAAGCTTACCCCACCTGGATGCTCCCCCTGTGCAATCATGCAGTCTGGAAACCGCCGGATCCACTGACCGGAAGCCACAAGTAGCGTCATCATAAGCGATCACACAGCGTCCTTCTTGCTATGCTGACACCTAAACAACGAAACAACGTGAAATAAGAACATTTTAGAAGAAGCAGAAAGAAACTGCAAGAACTGAACCTATAAATTATACATAATGAATGATGACATATCAATAAAAAAACATTATGAAAGAAGGTAAACTGCAAAATGATGTGTCCTATATAGCAACAGTCCCAATAAAGGCCATAATAAGGAACATAAATTGCTATGCAAATGTTAGAAATACACCCACTATTAATAATGAAAGGACACATGGGATAAGGACATGTATACAATGATATACAATAATGTAGATTCCAGAAAAAAAAATAAAAAGACTAAGGCTATCTAATCCAATGCTATCCAATGCTGGGAACAATAGTACGGCAAAGAAGATAGAAACTGTCACGTAAAGCATGACAAGCTCAGTGATTCATTCAGTCCGTGTGGCGAGACAGTACGAAGTCGATGTATCCAACGGGCTTCCCGTTGGAGTAATAATAGCTCTCTATTGCCACCCCTAGGTGGTACAGGAACATGATCTATGAGTTTGTATCTAAGGGTGAATAATTGGTGTTTACATGCTGCAAAATGTCTTGCCACAGGCTGTTCACACCCTTTACCTTCCAGAGCTGATCTAATCGCAGAACGATGTAGCATCATACATTTCCTGACCTGGCGCTTTGTCTTTCCGATGTAATTTAAACCACATGGGCATGTTATCATATATATATATATATATATAAAGTATTTTGAAGTACATGTGAGATTATGTTGAATTTGATATTTCCTGCCCAAATGTGGATGATAAAAATGAGTACTTGGCACTAAGTATATACATGTTACACAATTAGGACAGCAAAAGTATCCCAGACGATTGGAAAGATTGGTGTACTGGGTCACATCTGTTTTTACTAATAAATTGCGAAGACTTTTGTTCCTTTTATAGCACTGAATAATGTTTGTGTCCTTGAAGCATGGCAGGTCCCAATCCATTTTTACCAGAGGCCAATATCTTTGGACAGTTTTCTTAATGTGGTCACTTTTTGTGGAGAATGTCTGGACAAACAGAAGCCGGTTTGTGGTTTGTTCTTTATTTTTCTTTCTTAGGGTTTCTTCCCTAGGGATAGCTTCAACTTTTTGTTTGATTCGAGTGAGATGATTGTAGCCTCGCTCAGCAAATTTTTTACACATCTTATCCATCTGAAGATTTTTATTGTAATTATCACTAGACATTCTTTGTATCCGTAGTAACTGAAAAAACGGGAGACCGTATTTCAACGGTTAGGGTTGGAAGGAGCTTGCGTGCAACATATTATTCTTGTCTGTGGGTTTTTCATAAACTGATGTATGTAGCTTGCCTCCTCATAGCGAGATTTGCACGTCTAGATAATGTATATTGTGCGCACTAACTTCGCTAGTGAATCTGATAGGAGATGTATTAGAATATAAATACGCTAGCAATTAATTGAATTGAGAGATATCAGATTGCCATAGGATGAATAAATCCGAGCCAGAGTTGTATAATTTTCTGCACCAGTAAGAGGAAGCAAAAATGGTTCTCACTTTATGATAATTATAGTGTTTAAATACACAATTTAAATTTCAGTGGTGCTGCTGTGATTTGGACATAGTATGAAACCAAAAAAAGGAAAAGGAAGAAATCACTTATGCGCACTCTTTGGAAACAACATTGCCCCTAGGGAATTTATTAAAAATTATAACTTTTATTAGTAATATTTAAAATATATGAAAGGACATTGCGAAATATAAAAGATAGAATAGAGCAAAACGACTAGGAACGTTTTCGCAAGCAGCTTTATCAAGGCCTTGATAAAGTTGCGTGCGAAACGCGCGTAGAGGTTTTGCTCCTGTCCTCCTTCACCTTTTACTTTAAATACTTTGTTGGCACTAGCCTTTTATTGAAATTCCTATTGGGCATTGTTAGACCTAACGCTGGGTACTTTAATAATACATCCTGAGGCTGCTACACGTTCGTTATTTAATCCCTGTAGTGGATTGCTTTTTAACTACAGATGGCTACACTAGTCTTAGTACGTTTGCTATAGTGCAGGGCCATTTTCCTCCACTATACCTCGATTTACAGACCACTAGATTACAGTCTATTCCCAGCTTCCTTCCTTGCTATTTAGAATTACATTCAGCCATAGAACAGCACTATATTTCCTATAGTGTATTTAAACCTTGGGCTATCATACCCTTTAAACCTAATATTATTTAGGCTGTAATTTTAAGCAATTCCAAATTGTCTAGCACCATCCCTATGGATTGATTTATATATGCCAATCCTTTCCAGGCTCATTGGTACTTATATAGGTGGCTATTGTGGAGGACAGGAGTTTGTTGTCATTTTAAATCACTTTCTTTACTTCCTTACACAAATCTATTCTATCTTTTATGACACCAATCTATTCTATCTTTTATATTGCGCAATGTCCTTTCATATATTTTAAATATTACTAATAAAATTTATAATTTTTTATAAATTCCCTAGGGGCAATGCTGGTTCCAAAGAGTGCGCATAAGTGATTTCTTCCTTTTCATTTTTTTTGTTTCATAGGATGAAAAAATCATCTAGGCCTGGAAGCCATTAGATCGTTTGTCATGGACAATCCTCACTACACAGGCCCAGATGTTGGTTTCATGATTTCTTTGCTAGAACTTACCCTGAAACGTAATTATTTCTTTTTTAATGGGGAACATTTCCAACAGAAAAACGGATGCGCAATGGGTTCTTGTGTTGCAACAGCCTTTGCGAACACATTTATGTTTGACTATGTATCTTTATACAGATCAACGTTTTCTGGAGGGCGTAGCATGTTATGTACGCTATACAGATGATTTATTCATCCTATGGCAATCTGATATCTCTCAATTCAATTCATTGCTAGTGGATTTCAATTCTAATACATCTCCTATCAGATTAATTCGCAAAGTTAGTGCGCACTATATACATTATCTAGACGTGCGAATCTCGCTACGATGAGGCACGTTACATACATCGATTTATGTTCCACGCAAGCTCCTTCCATCCCCAACCGTTGAAATAAGGTCTCCCATTTTCTCAATTACTACGGGTACAAAGAATATCTAGTGATGATGGGCCATATGCAGAGCTCCGGCCACTCCTTGCAAGAAGTAACGTAGATTACGTTACAAAATTACTGCTCATGTGCAGTAGCACTTTTCCAAAAACTCCGGCGGCAAATGCAATGCGGCCGGAGCTCTGCATACGGCCCAATCACAATAAAAATCTTCAGATGGATAAGATGTGTTAAAAATTTGCTGAGCAAGGCTACGACTCAAATCATCTCACTCGAATCAAACAAAAAGTTGAAGCTATCCCTAGGGAAGAAACCCTAAGAAAGAAAAATAAAGAACAAACCACACACCACCTTCCGTTTGTCTAGACGTTCTCCACAAAAAGTGACCACATTAAGAAAACTGTCCAAAGATATTGGCCTCTGGTAAAAACGGATCGGGACCTGCCATGCTTCAAGGACACAAACATTATGCAGTGCTATAAAAGGAACAAAAATCTTTGTGATTTATTAGTAAAAACAGATGTGACCCAGTACACCAATCTTTCCAATCTTCTGGGATACTTTTGCTGTCCTATTTGTGTAACATGTAGATACTTAGTCCCAAGTACTCATTTCTATCATCCACATTCGGGCAAGACATTTTAAATTTAACATCATCTCACATGTACTTCAAAATATGTTATATATATGATAACATGCCCATGTGGTTTAAATTACATTGGAAAGACCAAGCACCAGGTCAGGAAACGTATGATGCTACATCGTTCTGTGATTAGATCAGCTCTGGAAGGTAAAGGGTGTGAACAGCCTGTGGCAAGACATTTTGCAGCATGTAAACACCAATTATCCACCCTTAGATACAAACTAATAGATCATGTTCCCGTACCACCTAGAGGTGGCAATAGAGATCTATTATTACTCCAACGGGCAGCCCGTTGGATACATCGACTTCGTACTGTCTCGCTACATGGACTGAATGAATCACTGAGCTTGTCATGCTGTATGTGACAGTTTCTATCTTCTTTGCAGTACTATTGTTCCCAGCATTGGATAGCATTGGATTAGATAGCCTTAGTTTTTCTTTTATTTTTTTTCTGGAATTTACATTACTGTATATCCTTGTATACATGTCCTTATCCCATGTGTCCTTTCATTATTAATTGTGGCTGTATTTCTGACATTTGCTTAGCAAGTTATGTTCCCTATTATGGCCTTTTTGGGACTGTTGCTATTTAGGACATATCTTTTTCCAGATTACTTTCATTCATAATGTTTTTATATATTGATATGTCATCATTCATTATGTATAACTTATAGGTTCAGTTCTTGCACAGTTTCTGCTTCTTCTAAAATGTTCTTATTTCACGTTGTTTAGGTGTCACCATAGCAACCGGAAGGATGCTGTGTGATTGCTTCCAGTGACGCTACATGTGGCTTCCGGTCAGTGGATCCGGCGGGCTTCTGGACTGCATGGTTGCACAGGGGGAGCATCCAGGTGGGATAAGCTTATTACAATTTTGGAGTTTATATATATGCACTGTATGTATTCACTCATTGCCCTGAGGAAAGTAATAATACATTATTTGAACATCGGCACTACATTGTCTGAGTCTGTTTTCTTCTTTAAAAATTTTTGAGTGCCGCTTTTTGGAGGAGCTTTGTATTGCAACTTGCTGTTTGCTAAGCGTGCACTGTGGTACCTACTCTTCTATTGGAGAGTGCCTGTTCATCATGCATCATTATATAGGAGACTTAATTTATGCACATATTTAGACTTATTACAGGTAAATGCATGTATATATACACTGAGTAATGGCTAGAGTGCCAGGCCATGTCTTGTTTTTTTCCCTCGCCTTGTGCACCTGTCATATATATTACTTTATAAACTAATTTGGAGCATCCTCCATTTTGGAGA
>WWET01003252.1:8690-21092 GCA_011038615.1 Limnodynastes dumerilii | reverse complement strand
CTTCTTCTTAGTTTTTTTTTTTGTTTTTTTTTTTTAAGAAATGTATTTATTATTTAATTAATAATAAATAAAGCTAAATATGAATTTTTTTAGTAATATACATATTTTAGAAGTATTCCAGCAGCCTCCCAATACTGTACATACCACTAATAATAACAGCTATTAGGAGGAGGAACAGGGGGGTATATGGGGAGTCGCTGGAACTCTTACACTAACGCCATCCTCAGTAAATACAGCAATCAGTCGGCCCGCATGCATTAGAGCAGGCCGGCGATCGCTAGCGCTAATGCTAACATTGCCATGGTTTCCATGGCAATGATTGTATTGTAAATAGTGAAAACTTTTTATGCGATAAAGTTTGTTTTCACATGAAAATGGGCTTTATTATATCAAATTGAAGATAGTTAATGGAGCTTTTACTATTTTCCAGTCCTCTGGAATCACTCCTGTTACTAGCGACTAGCTGAATATTTTGGTTAATTGTTTTGTTAGCGCTCCGCTAAGCTCTTTTAGTATCTTTGGATGTATCCCATCTGGCTCCATTGATTTGTCCACTTTCAGCTTTGAGAGGTTTTTTTAGGACTTTCTCACTGAAAGAACTGTTATCGATTTTCTTGGTATCAATGGACCGTATTCAAGGGGCTTCTTAAGAACGGTCATTCAAGAAGCTTGCGTGGTAGGTCATTGACGCAATCTATCCATTTCGGTACGCAGTTTGAGTACGTGCGGTCTTTAAAAACCTTACGTAGATATTTAAGTAGGAAGACGCGTGGCACGGCATTCTCTGTCCTTTTTAAGAAGAGCGGATGGGGGAGGGATTTAAATGAGCCGGGGAGGGCGGGGGAAGGGATTTCATGGTTAGTTAGGGAAGCCCTATAGCACTCTTAATGTAAGAATGATCTGCCATAGCTCTGCCACCCTCATGTAGACTGGCACTGTTTATGTTTTTTCTATATGTTCTTTCTTCGTTTTTTCTCCTTTCAGTTATATAGTAAGGAGGAGCAGGCTTAGACGTTGCACCCTGGCATGACACGACATGCGGCTGGTGTAATCGATTTGCCGTTACTGTGTGTACTTACGTCTTGATCGGGTTCAATGGCGTGATCCCGCCCTTACTGTACACAGATTATATTCCTTCACCAATCACGAAACAACCCTGCAAATACAGCAGTAAGGTGCATTCGGCTAGGGATCGACGTCATGGCTTCCACATTTGTTCTTGGTGTGAGCAGTGCGAAGAATCACGGAGATACCGCGTTAAAGGTAAATTACGGTATAAATCAGGCCCATGGCGGCTACGCATCGGAAAACACTACAAATAATTCCCAATTATGCAACATAACCCGTCTACAGCGGGGCGTGACGATCAGCGATATGTATAGCGTACATAAGGTTTGAGGACGCGGCTAAGCCCTTACGAACAATCCCCAATGATGAATGAGTCCCTTATGCGCAGGGCCGTGTGTTTGATAGTTAAGGTCTGGTTCAGGGCACAGAAGCTCCATACATGTGAAGGAAGTGAAACGGGGAGTGCAGGCACGGAATCCAGGAACGTAGCTTCCGCTGCGTATTTAGGTCTGGATCTGCCCCTAAGTGTTTTTGTGAGCTGAATACACGGGACGTATAATCAGTGGAAATCTAAATATAAAGCGTTAAGTGAATGGAAAGATTGAAGCCGTTACATAAAGGTGACCATTGCCCCAGAGTGCTGGAGATTCCTGCGCTTATCCCTGTCCGTCAATACGCGGCCACCTGTTCCATTCCAGTCACCCTGGCACCGTCTCCGGTATAGGCAGCCTCCACACTGCACATAACGCACCTTCAACCAGCCAGAGGACAGAGACCCAGACCATTAACCCATTCACTGCAGAACACCCAGGATGATGTCCCTCTACCTGTCACACACATCCTAATTGTCAGTAGTCATCTACAAATAATGCAGTGACATGCAAAGGTATTCAACCCCTAAAAACCAGGCCTGTCTTATTGTTACTGCAGCCCCTCCAACATGATTCATTCCACCAGGTACACAAAACTCCACTCCTGAGCCTCCACACCTGGTTTTAATGAATTAACTGATGTTTGAAAATACAGGCTGTTACCATAGTAACACCGAGGCTGCACGGAGGCTCAGCGAGTAGCACTTGTGTCTCACAGCGCTGAGGTCATG
Organism: Limnodynastes dumerilii; assembly: GCA_011038615.1. Taxonomy (NCBI): domain Eukaryota; kingdom Metazoa; phylum Chordata; class Amphibia; order Anura; family Limnodynastidae; genus Limnodynastes; species Limnodynastes dumerilii. The sequence goes on along the minus strand of WWET01003252.1, from coordinate 18,922 downwards.
AGTTCAATTCCCGGACTAGAACTGATCTGTGTGGTGTTTGTATGTTCTCCCTGTGCTTGCGTGGGTTTCCTCCGGGTGCTCCGGTTTCCAGCCAAAAACATGCTGGTAGGTTAAATGCTGAATAAATTAACCCTAATGTATGTGTTTGTGTGTACGTATGTGTTAGGGACCTTAGTATGTAGCTTCAATGGGGCAGGGACTGTAATATTCTCTTTAAAGTTCAGGAACAGAGTATTTTGTACCTAATGGAATGGGTCACGTTGGAAGGTCTGTTAATGACATGCACACAGGGGGGCTTATTCAGAGTTTAGGAGTAAGAGCAAAACAGGTGCAAGTGCATAACCTAAAACATGACCCATTCAATTAGGTACAAAATACTCTGCTCCTCAGTTTCCAATGGTCAGTTACTATGGTAACCACCTTACTTGAAGAGGCAAATCGTTTTTTTTTAAATATCAGTTAATTCATTTCTACCAGGTGAGTGACAGTTGGAAGCTCAGGAGCGGATTACATTGTACCTAATGGAATGGGTCATGTTGGAGGGTCTGCAAGTGTACAGCTCGGCTAAACCATTTTGCAAAGTAGGGGTGCTCTTTGATTTTTTATTTTTTAGCATGCAGGTTAAATACTTTACCTTTACACATAGAACTCAAATACTGCACAGCTTTATGTTTAATGTATAAAATAGAGTTGAGCTAAAAAAAACTTCACCTTTTAATTATAATTCTGCTTTCACAATTAAAATTGTGCTCCCCTTGCAGCTCAACATGGTAATGCTCAGATCTACACTTGCACTTAAAAAAAGGTGTAAGCTCAGCTCTGAATCAGCCCCAAGTTGTTCCAGATTTTTACTGTGATCTAGTAGGCTAACAATTTTTTTTAAGGGGTTAAGTTATTATTTGTCTAATTGAAAATGGTGTTTCCAAAAGTATTCATTCCCCCTCCTATGGAAGCTTCAAGCTCAATCTAGCCATTGTACTGTAAATGAGTTATGTTTAGATATCAACAGCAAATCCAGTGATTAAGTTGCATTTTGCATAACTGAGGTCATGTATATCAATCTGGTGAATTATTTCCTCTAGTGGATGGGAGCAGTTAATGTAATAAAAACAACTTGGAGTTTGTCAGCTAGAAACTGTACAGCGCCCTCTAGTGGCTATAAGATGTAAATGTAGCCAGCTTATAACGACAAAGCCCCCTCTAGTGGATCTGAGCGGTTAATGTCATAAGAACAGATTGGAGGTAGTAATCTTTTAACTGCACGGCGCCCTCTAGTGGATCTGAGAAGTTCATGTCATTAAAAAAGTAAAATAAAAATCATTAATAGTGGTTTCAGGTTTATTTTAATTATTGCATTTGACATATTATGCAAAATGTTATTCTTGAAATACCGGTGTCACAATATTTATTGGGTTAAAAGCAAGTATTCTGTTTTTTAACCTCTCTAAGGCTGATAAGCTAATGTGCTATTGCTAGGTTGTTTAATTTAATCGGAAAGACAGATTCCAAGTAGATCTTATCGATCTCATATTTACTGTATGGATGGGCTGTTTCGTGTGTGTTCTTTCATCTCTTAGCAGATTTCATAATTACAGGCTTTTTATTCAGACAGAGCAGGGAGAAAAAAAAAGGAACTCACGCGTTCCGCTCCTCTTGTATAACTTGAACGTAAGGATTTTTTTTTGACTATTCCTTTTTACTGGTTATAATATCAAACCTATAACTGTCACCATGGTAACCAGCCAATATACATTTTTTTGCTAATAAAACAATTTTGCCAAAAATATAGTTGACATCATGGAGTTGAATTTGTTATGGTCGTTGTACCAAATGAAACGGCTGTGCTTACACACATGACATAACAGCATCAGTCATGTGACCAGTGTCTGAATTAACCCCTACTGATTATATACCCATAGGACTGTATTCACAGATACGAGTGACTTAGGTTAGGACAGATCTCACTCCTTCTCCCCCTAACCTGCGCCCCATTTTTAGGTACTTTATGGCACTTACCAGTTTCATAGGGCTGCTTTATCTCTCTGTGCAGAGTTTCCTGACCTTTCCTCTCCCCGCCCCCTCCCCGCCCTGGCTAATCTAAATCCCTCCCACTTTATCCTTATCACTCCCCAGGGCGGCATTACGCTGCCTCTAAGACCGCACAGAGGCAAACTACATACCTGACCTACCGCGCATGCATAGTATGTCATTTACTAAATACACGCGCCTAAGAAGCAGAAGCTTCTTAGGGGGTTTGTATTTAAAGTGTACAGTCTGGGCGTGCTTAGCTGCGTAAATACGTGTTGCCCATACGTACGTGTGCGGATCACTGCGGTAACGTTGGCAAAAGTTAAGGTAGGGTTTGAAAAGCGTATCTTGACAAAATACGTACATTCAAGGGCTGTGCCTAGGGGAGTGTATAGAAGTTACGCACAGGAAAATACGCTACGTGAGTAAACGTACGGCAAATGTAGTTCTGGATCTACCCCAATGTCTGTAAAAAGGGGCTAAAAGTGCTAATAGGGAGACCGCTATGAAAAGTCCATTCTTAGATCCATCTTTATCCTTCCTCAAGCAAGTCCCATGCAAATGCTCAGCCGTTCAGAGATCCGGAGGTGGTAGATGAAGGTCCCGGGATAACCAGCGCTGTCAACGGGTCTCAGTCTCGACTGAAGATTGAAGGAGCGTGCGGGAAGAGAAGATCTGGAGCCACAACGCGTTTCGGGCAGGAGCCCTTTTTCAAGTGACTATGTTATGTCATGTATGAAACGCTCATGTGCGTAGCACATTTACGCCAGTGTACCCATGATGCACTCCCCTCGGCACTCCCCTTGTTCGTACTTACTCTTGCCGTCTTACACCCAGCAAACCCTACCCTAACTTTTCTGATCATAACCACGGGCGGCCGTTAGCTCCTTGCGTAGTTTTACGATGTTTAGCACGTCCAAACCGTACGATTTAAATGCATCACCCCGCCCTCGGTGCGTATTTACAAAAATCGTATGCCAAGCATGCTCCCTCGACCGTAGTTACGAAGGTGGTACGCTCAAGGCCCATACGCTCAGAATTTCTGAGCGTAAGATATGTCCCGTGTATGCGCAGTAAGTACAAATGGCCGTTTACGCTTACGACCACCATAAAAACGCACACGAGCGTAGGTCTGGATCAGGCCCAATAGGCACATTTAAAGGAGTAATTCACAGGATTTTCACCACGCTGGTTGGTATTTGTAAAGAATTCAGATTAAGGCCTGTATTCAGCGCACCGGACGTACCAAGGAGAGTGTGTATTTTAAGTTAATGACCTACTATGTATGTGTAGTAGGTCATTTGCGCAATCTACGTAACCGTTAGGTGCGTAGATTGCCTCCATCGGTCTTTAAACACCACGCAGAGTAGTATAAGTAGAAAGAGGCGGCGTGGAGGGTTTAGGTAGAAGTGGGAGGGGGGAGGGGATGTAGATTAGCCGGGAAGAGGCGGGGGAAGAGGCAATGTCTTGTCTTCTTAAGAAGGAAACTCCGCACGGTTAGCTAAGGTAGCCCTATGGCACTGGTAATCTTCTTAAGTGTCAATCTGGCCCTAAGTTCTCAGAATCCAATTATAAGTGTCTTCCACTCACTCACCTAACTCAATCGAGTCCTCTTGGCACACCCCCGTCGACGCGTTTCTAATAAACAATTCTTTTTCAAGCACAGTGTCTAATCCTCACCTCTATAAATTTTATAAATACCCATTCATTTCAGTTAATTTAACCCTTAACAAAATAGGGTCCTACATGATCACACTCTTATTTTTTTCCCATCATTTTGACAGACTTTTAACTGGTTCTTAAAAAAATGTTCAATGAGTAGTCGATTACCATTAGCCGAGCATTAAGTTCATCTAAAACCTATTGAGAATGTCGGCTGTGTTCACAATGCTTTGTGTGCATCAGAAAACATCACAGGACAAAGGCAAGTTAATAATTAAATGATTTAATGTCATACGTACAAGATAACAAAGTTGTATTTGGTTAGCAATAGAAACATCTTCAGGATTAAAACACAATTTTAGTCCATATATAAATCATCAGCACAGATGAGTCCTCTCCGGTCAGCACGCACGTGACGGCAAAACTTAGCACCCGGTACGAAGACTGAAAACACTGTATCTCCGTATTTACCATGACAGCCGTTTAATGATACGGTTATCAATATGAAGTTACATCCAGCCCCGAGACTGGAGAGGAGCCATCTGCTGGTCAATGACAGTAATACACTACTGATTACAATGCCCAATACTGTATAACTCATCAGTAATAATCACAGTGATTGTACGTCTGAAAATACTTGTTGAACTCTGAGGTTATGAGTGACACTGCACATGAGGACAAGACCACTGCTTCAGTGCGAAGGGAAATACTTGCTGATACAGGCAGACAGGGAGACATCGGGGTGACACGTTACATGGTGGAGCATTGTTCAGCACGAGAGACTTTCAAAACACGGAAAAACTTGAAATTTGGAAAGAAAAACGAGCGTGTGATGATTAGCGCCTGAGTTGTGTGCACACAGGGCCTGACCGACACTGGAATGTAAAGACTGAAGCAGCCAATGCTGTGTAAAACCCCACGTGGGATGCAACACTTACTTCTGCAACGGTTGCAAGCTCGACCCCGCCGGATTTTCCTGCAAATTAGTTCTGGGCAAAGAAAGCGGAAATAAGCTATCATCGGGTGTACATTCCAGTCTAGGTAGGGCCCATAGTGTCTTGTATTGTATTTTGCAATTTGTTTTTATGCGTGCGATGAGGAGATGGACACAATTTTGGCGTTGTGAAGAAAGGCAGAACGGAGCGCACAGACGATGGCTTGGGACATGAAATGTTTTTGTTGAAAGACCACCAATTGCGCCATTTTTTGCACCTCTCCCACCCTGGTGTAAGTAGGCGACCACACGTCACAGACGCTGCGTGGCCTTTATTAAATATCACATGACCTATCAGCGCACACAAGCGGCGTTTGATTCGTGTGTCTGTTTATAACCACAAAATACGCACCACCCTATATCAGGTCCCCAATTCCCTGCATTATGTAATCAGACACGTGAACACTGCATCCGACAAGTGGAAATTATAAACAACAAAAACAGTAACAAAAAATAAACATAGGGCAGTTATCACCCCAAATATAGTACTGGTTACAATACACAAAACACTGACTGTTCCAAGCTGTGAAGGGTACTCATATTTAGGGAATGGGGGGGGGATATATTCCTAGATCTGGAATTTTAAAGAGACAACAGGACATAGAACCTGATTCACAATTAAGAATTTTTGTGTTTTTAGGTGCGTATTTTTAAGATGCGTTGCGTCCTAACTTTTATATGCTATTTACGTTGGACTTAAGAACGCAAATGCCGTGATTCAACAGCACGCACCTAAAGTCTCCAGGTTCGCAGTAACTTACGCCGAAAAGGGTGTGCCATGAATAATTAATACGGCAGATACAAAGATTGGGTGGAGGTGCGGTTATGCAGTCACGTTCGTAATTAGACGCCCTACACACACAAATGCGAACCCACAGGTAAGGGAGCCCTATGGCACTCGTGAGTCTCTGAAGAACCTGAAAACCGGGGGGTGCCGAGGGAGGCGCCTTGCTACTAGTTGCTTATATTTAAGACTAACGCGTTCTTAAACGTGAATCAGGTCCTTAGAGCCAGGTAGCATAAAAATTACATTAAGATATGCAATCGATATATAAAACAATGTGTAATAACATAAGCAGAACTAAATAGCGCCAAGGTCATTTTTGGAGAAGTAAATATAAAAATATTAAACTAAAACAAAAACTAAACAACTAAACAATCACTTGGCACCAAAAGCTAATAAAGATTAACGTTTAATAAAAAAAATCCCATATCCGGGAAAGTACTTTGTGTTGTCAGCAGCTGTCAGGTGGAGAGAAAATGAGTCTCTAGAAGGAACAATTTTACCTCTATTGCTACTAAAACACAGATTAATGGCGGATAAAGCGGTTTCCTCCACTGTCAGACATGCCGGTTATTGTCTTGCATGGATTCAGCAATATTGCATATTATTAGTCCATTATAGTCACACTCCCTGGTATATAGTTACTTAGCTTTCAGTCACTTCATCTGAACATTGACACGCTAAATAACGCTTTTACAAAACGGAACAGCGCGTGAATCATACAATGACAAGAGATATAGAAAACAAGGTCAAATAAGGCAGATTTAGCCATAGCGTCATCATGGGTTATAGCTGAATAGAACAAGATGTCCTGCTAAACAGCATTCCACCGGTACTATATAATATGTCTCTATTATCTAATCATATATATCTATAATATCATCTTGGTTAAATGGCCGTTTACTTACCTACTGGGGAGCTACCTTAAGCACAGGGGAATATCAGTACAGCAATATACTTCAATATATGTGGCGCTATCTCACCTACGACAGCTTAAAGACTAGAAAAAAAGAAAAACCACAAAATACGATACAAGATACGGTCATATCTGCAGCAAAGAGGATCCAAAACCCTCTCAATTAAAATAAAAAAAGGTAAATATAAAAGTCAAACAACCTCACCCCCACAAACAAACACAAAATTAGTCATTTCTTTCAAATGTAGGATTAATCCAACCCACACAGATATAGCTTTTTAATTCAACCCACACAGATATAGCTTTTTAATTCAACCCACACGGATATAGCTTTTTCATTCAACCCACACGGATATAGCGTATTCATTTAAACCACAAACTCTAATGGTCATTTGACACAACTTAAAAACCAATAAAAAGTCAAAACGAAATTGGTACCAGAAACACTTCCGCCCAACATCAACAACATTTCCCCTGTCCGTGATTTCTGCCATCAGAAAACTCTGTACCACCTTCCCTCGACTTTCTCAAGCCACAATCCTGGCCGCTATGAACAACATCTGAGCGATAAGGGGAACCAACAGGATAGAGGGTCCAAACGTCAGGTCCAACGTGCGCAAACAGCAGCAGTGCCTCTAGTATGCAGAAAGATTATCCTCCTATGCTGCCTGCAGCACCCAGCGACTGCCCTAACCTAATGCCCGGCCAAAACCAACACTGGCCAACATACCAGCAGACACGTGGGGTCATGTGATCACCATATGTAACACTAGGTCATGGTAATGGATCACATCCCTTTGCCAGATGCTGACCCGTCTTATTTGTGAATGGGTACACCTAGAGTGTAACCTAAGAGGGAACGCCCACTTGGGACTAAGCCCCGCCCCTCTGTTGAAAGAGGCATTCCTCTTATGTTGTTGTAATGCATTGTGATTGGCCAGCTCACATGTGATCAATCTGATTGTAACATGGGAATACGTTTGAGGGTGATTTAGAGTTATTGGAATGGGCCCATTAGGATGACATTTAGGTGTTAATCAGATAGACGTTATCCGCTAAACAGACCGCGGTGGACAGGAGAGGTCACTCTTTCTGCCACAGTAACAGAATTATCTAGTAACAAGTCAGAGAAAATGAACAATATTTGTCACACACACACACACACACACACACACTGCTATAACAGGTAATAAAACATGTAACCGATATACACTCACTAAATGTCACCAGACCATTATCATTCTATAGAACTGAAAACACATTTAGCAAGATTTCTGTCATCTACTCATCTAATTCTGATCACCGTTAATTAAAAGGAGACGGTTTGACACAGCAGCAACTCTACAAAGCCTATCACCGGAATGTTGCAGGTGTAAAGAGTCATTACTAATATATAAGAGGAGCGAGAGACACGGACTCTACAGTAAAGTACAACCTCTGCCCACATAATAAAACCATTCGTTCCATATAAAACTATTCGTGGGCTAAACGCAAATTCTATAAGCGTTAACACCTAAGAGACGGGATCCAGAATAAGGAATGCACATCGTTCGTAGGTCTCTGCAGCGGAATCAAACTTACGCAAAGTGCGACCCTATATCCCGTATCTGCGAGGCCGATTCACTCCTCTAACACGTACGGAACTTCCATAGCCTGGAACCTACCTTAACTCTCATGCACTGGTCCTATGTAAAACAAGGCTGATGCATAATAAAGGATAGCAAGTCCTTCCTGTACGTTTTAAATACCTTCCTCAACGCTATAAAAACGCATGCACGGCGTACTTACGCATTCGGAACGTCCGTTTTGCGGAATTCTGGATCCCGTCTGAGAAGTCTGAGGGTCCTCACACCCCCCAATTCATGATACAACAACTGTCAAATGCCCCTGTATCTACGAAAATCCCCTGTAGTGTCTATTATAGTGGCTGGCGATCAACATTATCTACAACACACACACGTAAAACAACAGAGCTGGATTGCCAGCTGTGATCCATGCTAGTACCGACATGACACACGCAAATTCACCTTAACACGTACAAACAAGGTTAGTAAAAATTGCACATTATCAATACTTCCAATCATACATTCACATTAATAAACAAGACGTGATTGTCTGAAGCCACAGGATAAAACACAAGTCGTTACGTTGCATTAACACACAGACACACACTGTATTGGCGACTCACAAAAGTCTGCAGCGTCCGCTGTAAACTTAGTGGAGAAAGGATGCATATATAATATATCGTCACACAATCATAGAAAATAAAAGCTTTGGTAACTTATAAATACTCTGTGTACACGTCAGCCAGCCTAAACCTATGGTTTAATTTGTACCTATAGCAATATACGGACTATTTTCCTGAGTAAATATGTTAACAGTATTTAGTAAAATATATTCATACACAAAATAAATATGGAATGCATATTCCTTTAAATTAAAATGTTCTTACCAATCGTCTATAAATTCGAGTAAGTGCAAACTAGATTAAAATCGTTTTATCGTCAGGGGTAAAATCTAGCAAAGTTAAATATTTATAAATAACAGGTCAGGACTTGACAAGAACCCATCTCCTTATCCTGGGAGTTTAGTCAAAACGTCCCCTCTATGATATATCATTGTTTATTAATACCCTCACATTATTATTATTATTAACTATATTAATCGTTTCATAATACTATATTAAGCAGAAAGTGATTAACAGTTCTCTATTATAATCTCATGCTAAATAACAACGAAAATAAACTTAGTTATTGTTTTTTTGTAAAAACTGAACATAAAGCAATTTGATAAAAAGCTCATCCCCTTCTTTGGCACAAAATAAAATATTTTTGAAGATAAAATGATAGGGACCGCCATGGGTACTCACAAAACCCCTAATATGCAGCAAGGAAGGATGTAAGGAAACTACTTTCTTCATACATGGAGAATTATTGGGCATGGTTATTAAATAGTAAAATACAATAGAAATGCAGTAGAAGGTGCATATACAAAACATTACAAATATTTCCTATTAAAGCTGCCATTTGATGGCCGATATTCTCCCGAGTTACTGAGCCCGCGGCAATGCAAAACATTCAACCCCTGACAAGAGCAGGTTTACGTGACGCCAGGAATGGCCGTGGATGGCGCGTTTAGCTCTTTGTGGTTCTCCTGCCATCTCCTGCACCGGACTCCATGTCTGAGGTGGGAGTTTTGTTGGGGCACAGCTCTTGCAAAGCTCTTTCGATATCTTCCTGCTTCACGGCAACACCGGTCAATGACTTATGTAACGTCATTTGTAGGGCGCACCATAAAGCGGTCCGAGCTTTACGTGTGGAGGTCACCATTTCTTTCATGGCGGCTGCTAGAGCGAGGACATCTGGGGAGAAGATATACAGACACAAAATAAATCCGAGGGTCCTCACGAGGAAATATTCTGAGGATGTTTCCGCCAAACAGCGACCAATTTTTTCAGTTTACACATCACGTCCATGCAATTATTGCCAATCGTGTCTCTATTTAGTAACAGGTTTTTATATGGCGCCATCAGATTACGTAGCGCTTTACAATTTTAACAATCATTATAACAGGACTGGGTGGTGACAGACAGACTGGAAGGGTAAGAGGGCCCTGGCACAGGCTTACACTCTATAGGATATTAGGGATTGATATATAAGGGAAAGTGCTATAATCACACAGCGGAGCAGCCAGCTTGCATGGTAACAGTGTCAGTGCTCTGTATGATCAGTCACAGCCGTGTTACTACCAGGACTGAGGGGATATTACTATGGAGAGAGACAGGGTGTATGGTAACAGTGCTCAGTGCTATGTATGATCAGTCCCTGTTACTACCAGGACTGAGGGGA
>WWET01003251.1:179230-191662 GCA_011038615.1 Limnodynastes dumerilii | reverse complement strand
ACGGCAAACGTAGTTCTGGATCAACCCCAATGACTGTTTTACTGTTAAAACAGGCATTATCACCTGAAAATGAAGTTGGTAAATAGAGCCCTTTATTTACTTAAGTTACGTTAAATGTACGCACGTATGTGCTTTAGGCATGGACACGTGCATTGGGGACATACGTACGGAGGGGCGGAGTTGAAATACGTACCTGAAAATTTACATGAAAGGGTGGGGGGAGGCTTTTAAATGAGTCTTTGAGGGCGCGGTTATATTGAATCGCACGTATGGCGTACATATACACACGTATGTACACATGTAAAGTTAGAGGTGCGCTATGGAGGCGTAAGTGTACGATTGCACGGCCGTGAGTGGGGAGTGTCATGGGCGTTGGTGGGTGTTGACTTGCTATGTGCGTGCGTATAATTGCGCGCTTTTAAAAAACGGATCTGTGAATACGGTTAATATAATAACTGTTTTTACACTTTTAAGTCAAAATGTAGCTGAATTAAAAGATCCCATAATAACTACAGAAAAAGTTTAGATTGTTAGTGAAAACCTTGGATGTCAAGACCACCAAACGGCCAAACTAAGGGGCTGTGTTTTTACAGGGATTTACGTGGCATTCATCGAGAAATATGCAACTTTTAGGTAAATTGTGGCCAGGCCAGATACGCAATGGTTGTATTTAGTTGTGGATTACCTGGGTCACTCAGAGGTTGCTGCATTTACTGAAATATTTAACATTTTTTATTTTATTTTTTCATTTTTAATGCTCTAAACTGAATTTGTGTCATGCAAGAATGATTTTTAAATAACTGAATCCATCCTCTAGGCAGTGAAAGTTAATACACACTAGCAAAGTCATAAATGCACCAACATTGGATTGCATAAATTCTCTGCATGGTTTCCTGTAATTCTGAAATAGATAAAGGGCTTGATTCAGGGCTGAGTGAACAACTTGTATCTTGTGAATGTTAGCATTGGGCATTCCCAATCTAGGCATAGGAGTCCTAAAGACCAATGGGACACTACAGAGAGTATAGCCATTGTCAGTCTCAGGTAAGAAAATCTGATTTCTGAAACAGGGACATCCGAAAGTTCCTTTAAGGATGTCCCTATTTCGAATACTCCCCACTTTAGATTTTTTTTTTTAGAATGGGTGAGTATGTCGATCGGCATACTCCCCCATTCTGATTCGGAAATACCGCCACCGGCGATATCCGCAGGGAAAGGTGAGTAACCTCTCCAGGGTGCGGGGAAAGGAGGGTTAGGGTCAGGCTGTAGGGTAGGGCGGGTTAGGGTCAGGCAGTGGGAGATGGAGGGTTAGGGTTAGGCTGCAGGGAAGGGAGAATTAGGGTCAGGCTGCGGGAGATGGTGGCTTAGGTTCAGACTGCGGGGAAGGGAGGGTTAGGTTTAGGGTAATGAGAGGGGAGGGTAAGAGTTTGAATTAGGGGAAGGAGTGGGGGGACTATTTTTCCTTACCTTTTGGGGTACCGAAAGCTCGGTGCTCTATGGATCGATTGCTGTGTCTCATCGAGGCATATGCAATCAAAATCCCAGCCAGTTCCAAACTGGCTGCGAGGAAACGTCCCTATCGAAATAGCGGGGACCCACACCCGTCTATATCAGACCCTCCAACATGACCCATTCTATTAGGTACAAATTGATCTGCTTCTGAGCTTCAAACTGTCAGTTACTATGGTAACCACTTTTGTTTTAAAGGAAAATGTCTATCAGTTAGTTAAAACCAGGTGAGTGTGATGGGTGGATGCTCAGGAGCGGAGGATTCTGTGGATAATGGAAGGGGTTATGTTGGAGGGTATGCTAGAGATGTAGATTGGGGACTTTTTCCTATGTCCATTGTCAGTGACGGAAGGAGAGGGAGGTAGTGGGCCATCATTGCAGCGTGCACCGTCCTTACTCTGCCAAGCTGAGCGAGATCACATCTATGTCACTGATCTTACAACCAATTTTTATTGGAAAAAACCTTTCTGCATCTTCCTGACCCCTGTTGTAGCGGGTGGGGGTTACCGTGGGAACGACCGTTTTTCAGAAGGGTCGTTCTCTCCTAGTCGGTTGTGAACTGGCTGGGAAATCAATAGCTTTTTCCTCGCAGAGAAGATACTGTTTTTAATGGTAAGTATATATTTACCCTCCCTTCCATTACCCTAACCCTCCCCTTCTATTACCCTAACCCCCCTTCCCTGCAGCCTAACCCTAGGACTACACTCCTCGCAGGCTAACCCTCCCCTTTCATTACCCTAACACTACCCCTCCCTTCCCCGCTGCCTATCCCTAAAATTCCTCGGAGAGTGTTACTATGATGTGTTAATGGCTGTTGGACAGGATTTCTGCATACATGCGTCAGGCTGCGTTTAATTATGGTTACAATCTTATTTGTTTTGCAAGAGTATGTTTGAAGCTCAAATATCATTCAGAATGTCAAGGGGTAGAGGATTTTGAATTAACGTTACATACAATACAGTATTCATAATAAAGTAAAGATAATGGCCCATATCCAGAACAACACTTTGGAGCGAATTTACGCGTGGCGGAGACGTAAAATCACCTTTTGGTAAGTACTGCGCATGCGCACCATAGAAAATACGCTCAGTAACGTAGCGTAATTGTGAACGTATGGGCCATTCACGTATGTGTCACGTAAATACTTACGTGTGGGCGCGCCAATTTTACGTTACTCCAAAATACATCTGAAATACGTTAAGTAGGCGGGGGTTTGTATTTAAAGTGTACAGTATGGGCGTGATTAGCTGCGTAAATTCGTGTTGCCCATACGTACGTGTGCGGATCACTGCGGTTACGTTGGCAAAAGTTAAGGTAGGGTTTGGAAAGCGTATTCTGACAAAATACGTATGTTCAAGGGGTGTTACTAGGGGAGTGTATAGAAGGTACGCACGAAAATACGCTACGCGAGTAAACGTACGGCAAACGTGGTTCTGGATCTACCTGCAATAAGTATATCAGGCTAGTAACTTTATATACGTAGTTTACGTAGTTTTATCGCACTTATTGACATACGCACGGGAATCAGATGTACAGGAAAATTTACACAAAAGTGGGTGGGGGGCATTTAAATGAACGCATGGAGGCACGGATATAAAGAATCGCATTGGACGGAGCACATATACGCACGTAAGTACAGCGCTGCTACGGACGCCCGATCCACGATCGGGCGTTGCCGTAGCAACGCCAGGCAACATCTGCCCGGCGCATGCGCAGATCGGCTTTTCAGCCGATCTTACGCTTACACTCGCCATCCTAGCGACAGTGGGCGTAGGTCTGGATCAGGCCCCATGAGAGCATTTGAATATCCGTCATAAATCCTTTGATTGCGATCAGCAAATCCCTAACATTGGCGCAGTCATTATCAAAACGCCCCCGTTTTTGTGTACATATTCTGTCATTGAGTTAATTTAATTTGAGGAAATATTTGTTTGGAAATGCATTTTTCCATTCCACGTAGGAGAAGCGTTTCATGGCCGTCCAAGACCTGGCTCGCGCTGTGTTTTCCCAAAATATTCTTCTTCTCGAAACAGGATCGAGCAATTGTCATCAGAAATGCCAGAAGCAAAACACATTTTTTGCTTTTCAATGAACGCATGGTGGCGCAGTTATCGAGAATGACATATACGCACGCAAGTACACACGGAAAGATCAGAGTGGTCTATGGACTAGTAAGTCAGGAGAGGGGAGTGCCGGGGTTGTTGGTGGGCGTTTCCTTGCTCTGGCCGTGCGTATAATGGCGTACCTTTAAAAAACGGATCTCTGAATACGGCCCAAATTGATTAATATTTTTTCCTACTCGTTATCTGATACAGATTGTTGTGTTACTAATGATTACTAATGATGGGCCAGATCCAGACCTAAATTCTTTTTACGTTCATTGGCGAAGCGTATTTACGCTATCGCAAGCACTATGCACTCCCCTAGGAACTCCTCTCGCTCATACGTAATTTACTTGTTTTACGTTTACCAAAACTCTACCTTAACTTTTCCGGGCGTAAGTACGGACGTACGTAATGGATCGATGTACGTAACGGCCTAAGCCGGCCCATACTGTACAATTTAAATGCCTCCCTCCATCCACAAAGCTTATTTCCGGGTGTCGTATGGAAGACCCGCCCCTTCGATCGTATTTACGCTGATGGTACGTACAATCAGAGTTACGTTGCTTAACATATGCCGCGCACATGCGTAGTACATACCATTTTACGACAGCGGCTAGCGTAAATACGCACGCATACATAGGTCTGGACCTGGCCCAATGTCCATATAATGCATATTCTATGGGTACAGTAAGTAGGATCTGTTATTCTCCAGATTTTTGTGAAGTAAAGGAGTTTCTCCATAAATATGAACCCATAGAGACAGGTGACTCCATCAGTGGTTGTTGACATCAACTGGGATGGTTGATAAATTTGGGTGATGACCACATCATGGGCGAGATACAGATTTTTGGTTCCAAAAGGGCTCATAGCTACCTCCTGGACATGGGTGCTGTTCCCACATTTGGAATGTTTGTACTCTGAATGAGAACCTCTCAGCCAAGGAGAACCAACAGCAAATGTGAAAATCCACATCCAAAATCTGGCTCTTGACCAGATGAGAGCTAGGACAAGTCTTCTATATTTTTTCTGAGCTCTGTAACAGAGCCTCTATACTCTGAGAAGCATAGTGTGGAATCTGACATATGGTTGAGACCCCAAGAAAATTTGTTGAGTCTGCCCATACTATTATCCAGACATCAGTTTGTCTGCTTTTAACCACGCCCAAATGTATTTTCCAACTTCAAACAGCCAGGGCTTACATTAAGATTTCCAGTTGAAGCATACAGAAATTCTGTCATGATCACGGTACTTTACACTGCACCTTATATTTTGTTTACCTTTGCTGACCACATAACCTTCTTTCAGTTCCCAGCACTTCATAGTGTTCACTCTCTGTGGCAGGTATTACCCCACAGGTGTGACTCATTCCCTTGCTGGAACTCACACACCAACTGCTCTATTTAAACCCCTCACTGACATCACTTCCCTGTCAGAGCAACAGGTATCTTTGCTGATATTGTGTCCTCGAATCCTCTTGTGTGTTCTAGTTCCAGGTCCTGTCTCCAGTCCTCGGTCTCAGTTATCCGGTCCCTTGTTCCTGTATTCCCAAGTATCTGGTTCCTGCCTGTGTCTCTTGTGTGTGCACTTCCAGAGTTCTGCTGCTCTCTTCAGTATTCAGTCCAGGTAGCCTTTCTTACGCTACCTGTCCAACCTCTGGATCAGAATAGGGCCTCATTTGCGTAGATATATGCCTTCTATTCAATGAAAATATGGAAAAAATACTCACAACTCAGCAGAAGGCCCTGTATGTCCTGACTTTGGGGTAGATTTAAAAATAAGTACGCTAGCATATTTACGCTTGCCGCTGACGTAAAAACGCTATTTTGTATGTCCTGCGCATGCGCGGTAGATGTTACGATGCATAACTCTGAACGCACGTACCTGTCTCGTATCAACAGCATAACTAATAACTGACAATCAGCAATAACAATCACTGACATCCATCCTCTTTCACAGCAGTTTGTGGGGGCCCCAGGACGACCGCCCCTATTGCCCCATGGTTAATCCGGAACTGGTAACGGCCTAACCCATACTGGGCCCATACTGCACGATTTAAATGCCTCCCTCCACCAACATGGCGTATTTCTGGGTGTCGTATGCATGACCTGCCCCTTCGTTTGTAGTTCTGCTGATGGTACGTACACTACGTAGCGTAACATCTGCCGCGTGGATGCGCAGTACATACAATTAGGCAATTTTACGTCTGCGGCTAGCGTAAAAACACAGAGTACTTAGGTCTGGATCTAGCCCATTCTTTGTTACAAGCAATGGGGTAGATCCAGAACTACGTTTTCCGTACGTTTCCTCGCGTAGCGTATTTTCGTGTGCGTCCCTTCTATACACTCTCCTCAGCACACCCCTTGAATGTACGTATTTTGTCAAGATCCGCTTTTTAAACCCTACCTTAACTTTTGGCAACGTCCTTAACTTTTGCCAACGTAACCGCAGTGATCCGCACACGTACGTATGGGCAACACGTATTTACGCAGCTAAGCACGCCCATACTGTACACTTTAAAGCCAAGCCCCGCCTACTTAACGTAATACAGATGTATTTTGGACTCACGTAAAATTGGCATGCCCACACGTAAGTATTTACGTGACAAATACGTAAATGGCCCATACGTTCACAATTACGCTACGCTACTGAGCGTATTTTCTATGGTGTACTTACCAAAAGGCGATTTTACGTCTCCGCCACGCGTAAATACCAAAAGGCGATTTTACGTCTCCGCCACGCGTAAATTCGCTCACAAGCATTGTTCTGGATCGGATCTACCCCAATGCCTCCATTTTGATATTTTAGAAGTTTTAGTAAATGTACCATTAGATGGAAAAATAATCAATTATCTGTTATTAAAAAAAAACTTTATTGCACATTTTTTTTCATATCTAAATATATTTATATGACTACAGCACATTAATGAAGTGGCTGATTTTCATGTATTAAAATCCCACCAGTATTTATACTGTGAACCGCTGCAATTAAAACACGTGTCCTAAAATAAAGGGTTTTCAAATCAAATCAAATCTGTGGTTCAGAAGGTTTTCTTGTCTCTTAATCAATGTCTTAGTCAAACATTATAATAATTACGTGTGCACTAAAACATCCCCACATACACCGAGGCACTTAATACAAATGTAAAATAATAATAATAAAAGAAAAAAGAAAAAGAAAGAGCTTTTTTAAAAGCTGACTTAACAAGGTTGAAAGCTTGACAAGAGCGAGAGTGGAGAGAACAGTATGTGATATTTTTTTTCCTGACCTTTAAATAAATGCTTTTCAAGTGATAATACAGAAAATGGAAAAAAGCTGGTGAGAATTTTAACAAAACAACAGATTTCATTGGAACTTTCCAATTAAATTTTTGGCAGTGCTGTCTGGGTCATTGATGTGTTGAACCTATATATACAGCGACGACCAAAACTGCTTTTTGTTTCTGAGAAATGAAATAAAACAGGAATTAAATGACTATGATTATTACAGCTTATCCTAGAAATGCACAGAGACAATCAGACAGAGCAAGTGTACCAAATCTCGGACGCCGTACCCCTCTCTCAGCTACCATGTAAATCCGTGACAAGAGGGAATAGGCAGGATGGATTTCACCTGGTTGTATAACTCTGCTGTGCGGTGATAAGCTGTCTATCGTAGGCGAACAGGACAGCGCGTCTCACCGTGGCACGAGGCCCAATTTGGGTTCATTTGGAGTATAGTAAAATCACTGTAGACGAGGAGAACATGACTATTGTCACATGGTTAAACTCCAAAAGAAAGAAATAAAAAACAAAACAAGATTTCTTAGAAATGAGACCACACAGTATTTCATTTTATTCCCGGAGAAAAAGGCCGCTTTCACAACCGTCCCAGACAACCTGTCTCTGGGAATTTTAAGACGTGATGAACACACATGTGCAATGTTTTTCCTGTCAGGGCTTAGAAATATTTAAAGTTTTGGCAGCACGGTGGCTCAGTGAGTAGCATTGTGATACACAGCTCTGAGTTAGATTCCTTTACTAGGCCTTATCTGTGTGGAGTTTGTTCTCCCTGTGTCTGTGTGGGTTTCCTCCGGGTGCTCTGGTTTCCTCCCGCACTCCAAAAACATGCTGGAAGGTTAATTGGCTGCTGAATAAATTAACCCATGTGTGTGTGTGTATGTGTTAGGGACCTTATATGTAGCTCCAATGGGGCAGGGACTAAAGTGAATGTTAAATATTCTCTGTAAATGGCTGAAATCGCCAGGACTTCGGAAACCGGAGAACGTTTCAGAAGATGGCACCCAGCTCGTAGGTTATCATGGGACCTCGCGGGAAAGGTGATTAGTTCTAAATATTCATTGTGTGCTAGCCAGTCTCAGCTCAATAATAAGAGTAAATGGAGGACATAACACAAAGTTATGTTATGCTGTTCAGAAATGTGTTAGTTTATATAGTGGCCATTGCTTGCCTTCCGTTTATCCAATCCATAGAAGAGTCTGTTACTATCAGATTTGTATAATTCTACTAGCAACTAATGACGATAGCGATCAATGAATTTCTAAAGGGTCCAATCCAGGTCTGGTGCATATAACGGTGTCTTTGGATTCCAACTTACTGCAGCATATAGCATTCAGGCACACAGACGCTAAGCGCAATGCAGCTACGGGCCCAAATACACTGCACAGGAGCACAGGAGCACAGGAGCACAGGAGCAGGGTAATTCAGCGGAGGTTCTTATTAGTGTGAAAGCCTTTGTCAGAATAGAAGGGTCTAAAATAAGACGTGGAAGGTCACCCCCTGGACTTAGACATGACCTGGGGCAAATGTTTTGATGGAAACCGGATACTCTCCAACATGACCCATTCCATTAAGTACAAAAAACTCTGCTCCTCAGTTTCCAACTGTCAGTTACTATGGTAACCACCTTTGTTGAATTTTTTTATTTTTTTTAAAATATCAGTTAATTCATTTAAAGCAGGTGAGTGACAGTTGGAATCTCAGGAGCGGATTCATTGTACCTAACGGAATGGGTCCTGTTGGAGTCTATGGGCCTGATCCAGAGCAACGACCGCAAGCGAGCGTACGACGAGCGTATGCGAAAATTCTGCGAAAAATTCGCAACGCGCATGCCCAGTATGACAGCTTCCGGTCGCCCGAGCGTCATGAGCGAATAGCGGGCGTATTGTTAGCGTATTTTTCGCTCGCGGGGCGTATTTTTTTTACGATGGTCGGCTGGGCGCCCGTTTTACTACAGGGAGGCGGGGATAGCCATTTAAATTGTACAGTATGGGCGTGCTAAGCCCGTACGCTCAGCGTATTTTCTGCGAATTTTCGTACGGGCGACGGTCGTACCCAGTGTAGGGTATAGCCGCCGTAAGCAGGGACTTTACTATGGGAGTGTTAGGGGCGTGTATGTTGATACGCCCGAGCGAACGTTCGCATTCGCCCGTCGTGCGAATTTTCGTAGCGCTGGATCAGGCCCTATGAAACCGTCCTTATTTACGTCTGTGTTTGGCTCTGGATCGGGGGCACTTGCTTGGGCCCCGTCGTTACTATACATTGACTTCGTCCCTCCACACCTTCCCTCCCTCAATACGCCAATCAGAACGCCAACTGCCGCCGCTCCAGTTGCGCTTTAATCTGTATCGCAAATTGTTTACTATTAATTTCTGACATTTACATTCAGACAGAGGCGCTCGCAATAATCATTCAATCACTTGCAGTCAGTATTGCACTGTACTTTCCTAGTATGACGCAGTGTATTGAGCCATGAAGTTGCATTGGGGTAGATCCAGACCTACGTTCCCTTTCCATCTCATCTCATAGCGTATTTAAGTGTCCATAATTACTGTGCACTCTCCTAGTCACTCCCCTCGGTCGTATGTACTTTTGCCGTTTTACGCTTTCCAAACGGATGAACGTACTTACGCAGCTAAGCGCGCCCATAGTGTATGATTTAAATGCCTCACCCTGCCCCCGAAGCGTAATTACGGGTGTCATATGCCTGGCATGCCCCTTCGTCTGTAGTTACGATGCTGTTACGATGAAGCCCTTATGCTCTGAGTTACGTGGCGTAACATCAGCCGTGCGCATGCGCCGTAAGTACTAATGGGTGCTTTTATGCACACGGCAAGCGTAAAAACACGGGCGGCCGTAGTTCTGGATCTGCCCCATTGTTCTTAGCTGCAGTGAGTCCGTACGCTCAGTGCCGTAATTACTTGCAGTCCTTGGGCCTGATTCAGAGATCCGTCGGCGATCGGGCCACAAATATACGCATCTAAGTGGTAGGTCGGAGCAGGTTACACCCACCAGAAAAAACAGTCACTCCCCTCGCAACCTCCGGCCGGACCTAAACTTCCACCTGCATTGACTTGCCCTATCTGGCCGCACTCACTTCCGACCCCTTATGTGTATTAGTTGCGTATATTACCGGCCCTAACTCTGAAAGCGCGCCCACTTTCCCTCATCTCAATGCCTCCCCCCGCCCATTTCTATGCAAATCCTTAGGTCCGTATATTTCCACCGCACTTAGGGTCGGAATCTTCTCCGTCCGATTCACAAGTCCGACCTTAAGGCATTTCCGAACTTAACTTCAACGTACATGGCGTTGCACTATTACTACGCATGCGCAGTTGATGCAAAATCGATCCGATCCTAAATTTACGCACGGAACTATCGTTAGTTCCGGATCTCTGAATCAGGCCCTTTGTGTGGATATAACACATCCTGTCCTACCGTTAGAAGCACATCGACAGAACGCACGCTAGTCATGATTTCTGGGCTGTGTGTAGACACAAATCGTGATACAAATCAGGACTTCATATCTTAAGTACTATCATTACAGATACACTGCATCGTTAGGAAAACCTCCAGTGTGTACCCAGCTTAACAGTCTGCACCGTCGTCTTCCCAGATCTATATTTTACAGACTTCACGGACCGCCATACAATATCCGTCATCTATTTTGGTGCTACCATTCCAGAAATCGCCATTCCACACTTTCAGAAATGACCTTCAATGGGTGGAAGAGACAGCGGCTGAAAGATTTAAATGTAAAAATAAATCCTTGCGCTCGATGGAAAAAACAGGAAAATACAAGAGAACGAGGGCTGACAATCCTGATTACTCTGTTGCTAGGAGACAAGTCTATACCTAAGAGGAGAACAGCGCTTTGTTTACATTCTAAAAATATTATAAAGTACTTTCTTTATCAGAATTCTGAGGTCTAAATGCATGTTTATAAGATTGCAGAGAGCCCGGGTGAATGACTTATCATTTCATTGTCTGGGCAAAAAAAAAAAATCTATATCTATATATCTATAATATATATACATATCTATATAAAGGTTGTAGAGTGCCTTTCCTTTGTGTGGAAATATATATATATATATTGTATAAGTATGCCGATCGGCATACCCACCGGACCCATCGCACCCGCCGGCTACCACTCAATCATGGGTGCCTCTGACCCATAGCTCATCCTCCCCTTGAACCCAGGGTACTAGTTAACACCAGTTCCCTGTATGAAGATTATAATTAAATATATCCCCCCCTCCTCCACACCCCTACAATCCCGTGGGCTCCTTTAGGCCTCAGGTGCCACTCTGTTATTATTTTGGTCTAGACCAGGGGTGGCCAAACCCGGGCCTCAAGCACCACCAACAGTCCATGTTTTCCAGGTCTCCTCAGATAATCAGAGCTGAGATAATCGCTACCACCTGTAGATCTTTAATAATGTTTCAGTCAGTAATGAACACACCTGTGCCCCAACAAGGAGACCTGGAAAACATGCACTGTTAGGGTTGCTTGAGGCCCGGGTTTGGTCATCCCCTCTAGACGCCTCTAGCTCTTCCGTATCTGCTCTATTGACTTGGTCCACCTCTAGTTATTATCCCTACTCCACCCATTCCCCATCCCCTCCAACCTTCCAAACTGCGATTTCCATCCTTCCCCCTGTCTGTTTCCTCTCAGGGGATTTATTTCTAGGTCTGCTTTGCTTTTCTTTTGTATTTCTCTGTTGAAAGAAAGATAAAAGATATTAGTAGAAATACACTATTCTTTATTGACACATACTTAATACAGATTTGTGTTCTTGTCCTATTCATCATCTGTGCATGTACAAAACAGGTTTCAATAAACAAATAATATATATAAAAAAAGTATTATAATAGTTTTCAAGGACGTTTATCGATTGACCTTGGAGAACAGATCTCATGAAATGATGTTGAAACAACCAGAAATCTCATTGAAGAAAATGTATTCCACCTCACTCCTGATCCAAAGCGGACTTGTAATAGATATTACACCAACTTTTATACCATCTTAATGTAGGTGTCAAAATATAAAGTCATTTCCTGAAAGGGCCATAACTAGGAGTGTGCTATAGAGGCAGCTGCCCAGGGCACCAAGCTTCAGGGGCACCAGTAAGTTAATATTTAATGCTAAATTGGTTTGGAATTCAGGGTAAGGGGCACCATTTTTTCTTTTTGCCCCTGGCACTAAAATTTCTTATTACGGCTCTGTTTCCTGATTGGTTAAACACATTTGCTATTGTCATCCCAGTAAATAACCTAAATGTACAATTTACTGTAACAATTTACTGACAGATCAAGGAGTCCCACACAGCAACAGTCATCCTGCATCTTGTTTCTCACCCTTTTATATGTGTTACATATTGTATGTTATAGTGGGGTAGATCCAGAACTACGTTTGCCGTACGTTTTTTTGCGTAGCGTATTTTCGTGTGCGTAAGTTCTATACACTCCCCTCGGCACACCCCTTGAATGTACGTATTTTGTCAAGATACGCTTTCCAAACCCTACCTTAACTTTTTCCAACGT
>WWET01003251.1:114328-128833 GCA_011038615.1 Limnodynastes dumerilii | reverse complement strand
ACTGTTATTTATCACCTCTCATCTCTAATACTATTATATTATTATTATATTTTTACACAGATACTGACCAGCCTCACTATTACACTGTTATTTATCATCTCTCATCTCTAATACTATTATATTATTACACAGATACTGACCAGCGTTACTATCACACTGTTATTTAGGCTTGTACTAGGAGACATCACCTCTTATCTCTAATACTATTATATTTTTATACTGTATTATTACACAAATACTGACCAGTGTTACTATTACTTTGTTATTTATCACCTCTTATCTCTAATACTATTATATTATTACATAGATACTGACCAGCGTTACTATCACACTGTTATTTATCACCTCTCATCTCTAATACTGTTATATTATTATATTATTACACAGATACTGACCAGCGTTACTATTACACTGTTATTTATACTTGTACTAGTCACCTGACTAAGAGGGAACGCCCATTTTTGTACTCAGCCCCTCCCCTCTGTCAGACAAGTCATTGGCCCAGATCCTGGGCTACAGACGTCTGGGAAATTATGTGCTCTGCGTGCGCACATCATAGCTACGTTAGCGTACCGGCTGGTGTGGTAAAGGGTCCGGCCAGCTTGTTACGTGTGCCGTATAGGCGGAGGTAGGCATTTAAATTAGGGAGCGGGGCAGGGGAAGGCCCATTACGACAAGGTTTACGGACATAAATCCACAGACCAAGTCATACATTTTAAGGTGGGAATCTGGACACGTAAGTTACTACCTTGAGCCCCGTGCAGGGGGTGTGCACTTCCTGCTACGCTTTCGTATCTAAAGACAATGCACGTCCGTAAGACGTATGTTGGTCTAAATCCAGCCCATTGCTCTTAAGTCTGAAGCATAGCGTGTGTCTATCAGTTAGCACATATTTGGAGGAATGTGCGGGGTAAAATGACGCCCAGAATTTTGGCATAGTGCAGAAACCTGTCTATTGCTATTCTCCTTTATGGTGATAAAAGAAGAATGACCCCACTACGGAGGGTGACGCCCCTCTCAATCCGTCTGCCAAATCCTCTGCTCTTGCTATCACCACTTGGTGGCGCTGTCCAGGTAGGTTTTGTGTTCTGTTGCACCTGAGGGACATCCATTACATGGGAGTGACACCTGTCTGATAAACACAGAGTTATCCTGAGAATCTAGCGAGACCTAGAAATAACACCCCATGTAAATGGCCAGATTAAGCCGCTCATTCCGTCCCCTATGTGTTATGTATAAGTGATGAGTGGTAAAGTTAGATGTTTATCCCCTCTGTCTCTGCCAATAATATTTAATTTATCTGGACGTGACATTAAGGAGCATGACAGCCGCAGAGTCGCTGGCGTCAGTGAGACCGTGGTGTCAGTAACGCTTGTCACAACGTTACATTGATGGTTATATATCTCTGGGGACAAGAACGTCATGTAAACAGCATCGCGGAGGTGACTTTAAATGTCACCTATTTCAGCCGGAGTATATATAGAACGGTGTAATGTCAACAACAAACATGGCTGGACAGCAGCGTGATGTGCAGACACGTCCCCTGTTATCTCAGTGCTGATTGGATAAAACAGGGATCTGCACATCTTCTAGTAGAGACAACCTTCACTGCTCCGTGTGTTGTGACACTACAACTCCCAGCATGCACCAAGAGCATAGACATAAACTGACACCTACCAAAGTCATGGTGGCCAACTGTAAATGATCAGGGAGATTGTGATAGCAAAGCGCTGCAGCAAAGGGGTGTGTCCTGTACCACCAAAGGGGTGTGTCCTGTACCACCAAAGGGGTATGCCCTGTACCACCAAAGGGGTGTGCCCTGTATCACCAAAGGGGTGTGCCCTGTACCACCAAAGGTGTGTGTCCTGTACTGTAAAAGGGGTGTGTCCTGTGAATAGCTCCACCCATAGGTGTGTCTAGTGCTGCCAGGAAAACTATAATCTCAATAACAATGGCGGCATCAGTATTTATTGATTGCTATATTGTCAGGGAATAAATCCTTTCAGTGTTATTGTGGAGACTGTGAATAGGATCCGCTGACTTCTTCATCTTTATAGAAGAGATAAAAGTAGTGACACTGCAGCTGATTCACAAGAGACCAAAGTGTATGTTACATTCCTGTCTCCGTTATGGAAGTCATGTTGTCTTAGATAATGGTCAGTCTTTGATTACATAATGGCCTCCATGAAAAAAGCCGCCTCCATAGGCCTCAATGCAGGGAAATTGGACACAATTTTTAAATTCTGTCATCTTACCACAATGACTTCTGGAACTGAGTCAGCATCAGGGAAATCACCCACTCTTCAGGGAGTCAGGGAGATCACCCACTCTTCAGAGAGTCAGGAAGATCACCCATTCTTCAGGGAGATCACCTACTCTTCAGGGAGTCAGGGAGATCATCTATTTTGCAGGGAGTCAGGGAGATCACCCACTCTTCAGGAAGTCAAGGATATCACCCACTCTTCAGGGAGTCAGGGACATCACCCACTCTTCAGAGAGTCAGGAAGATCACCCATTCTTCAGGGAGATCACCCACTCTTTACGGAGATCATCTATTTTTCAGGGAGTCAGGGAGATCACCCACTTTTCAGGAAGTCAGGGAGATCACCTACTCTTCAGGGAGTCAGGGAGATAACACACTCTTCAGGGAGTCAGGGAGAATACCCATTCTTTAGGGAGTCAGGGAGATCACCCACTCTTCAGGAAGTCAGGGAGATCACCCATTCTTCAGGGAGTCAGGGAAATCACCCACATTTTAGGGAGTCTCCCTAATGTTAACAGAGGGTTGACAACGATGGCGAAGCCTGCTGGGATTTAAAGTTTCACAATACCTGGGGTCAGATTTACTAAGTTGAGGGCTTGGAAGAGTGTGCAATCACTAGCAACCAATCAGATTCTAGCTGACATTCTCTAGTATGTACTAGGAAGGTGAGAGCTAGAATCGGATTGGTTGCTGTGGGCAACAGTTCCAGTTTTCCAAACCTGCAGCTTAGTAAATCTGGCTCCTGGAGTGCGATAGGTCTCTAGTAGAAATACATTTGCTCTACATTTATTCTACAGACAATGCGGCAGAATGTACGCCCCATGAGGTAACGTATCTCTGGGTTCCTTCACACTGCACATGTCCAGATAGTACACACAATTACAGCGATCCAGACCCAAGTGCAACTAGCTTCACAAGCGCTTGTGTCTAGAGGGGCATAGTCCATGTACAGTCCAGCAGGAGCGTGCTCAAGCAAGTGCACCCAAACCCACTGGTGGATCTGCTATGAAACAAATGAAGCTTAAGCTTCAGGACCCCTAATCAATGAAGTTATTAAGGGTCCATTCAAAAAAACAAGGTTATTTTAGTGATCGAATCATAAGCCAGTGGGTTGAAGTACTTAATATTGACCTTACATTATGCTCTATGCAGGGGGGGTTTCTGAATACCCAGAAACCCCCCCTGCTGGCCGGCAGACTCCCTATCTACAGCCCCGACCAGAGCATGGTTCTTATGATCCGGCCGGGCACAGTATAGAGGCTGCTGTCACTGTCACTGAACCGGATTCACACTTAAGAATGATTTAGGTTCTTAATTTTACGCACCCAATAGCAAGGCTCCTCCCCTGACACACCCCCCGGTTCAGCTTCTTATCCAACTTACGCATGCCATAGATCTCCCTTATCTTTAGGTTCATAGTTGTGTGCGTGTGGCGACTAATTAGGGACGTTGTTGCATAACCACGCCCACATTTCCTCATTTAAATGCCTCCCTCCACCCAATCTTCTTATCTTCGTTCTTATGTTTTCCCAGCACGCCCCTTCCTTCTTAAGTCACTACGAACCTAGAAGAAATAGGTTCAGGATTGTGATTCAGAGCCGTTTCATTCTTAAGTCCAACGTAGATTGCGTACATTAAGTTACTACGCCTGGGCAGTATATCCCTTCCTAAATATACGCACCTAAACAGCCGCAGATTCTTAATTGTGAATCAGGTCCACTCTGTGCATTGAAGAAGCGGTTCCCCAGACCTCGTTGCTGGTGTGAAGGGGCTCACTGTATGGCCCATTTCAAGGACTCCACCTCACCACCCTGCTCTCAAAAATTTGGGCCTTTGGAACTTGTTGGACATTGAGAGAAGGAAGAAGGAATAACAAAAATAATACTGTAAAGACACAAACATCGAATTCGCAAGGTATTATAAATATGTATAATTTCATGGGGGCTTTGAGTATTAAACTCAGTTTTAATTCAAAATTTTGCCACAGTTAGTAGAAATCAGATTTAGCAACAGAGTAAATAGTCTTTTTAAATATTTGTTTGTTACTATTGCAATAAAATTATATATTTTTTACTATCATATTTCTTTATTGTTGGACATTGCCCTGTTGTTGCTGATTGCAAAGTGGCCTGATAACAGTTCAAGCTTCAGGGTACCAAAAATGGAGCTTTGCCACTGCCCAAATCAGAGCTGAACCCAGACACAAATACTCACAGATTACAGCAAAACATTTGCCATAGTCACAGGTCAGGTCTAAAGCTGGGCACACACTGGGGATGCCCCCTTATAAACTACACTGTATTTACCAGTGCCTCTGAAAGTGTTCCCATACCCTCCGCTGCGATGATATGCACACCTCCCAAAGCAGCTCTTAAAAATATTTCTCTCTTTCTGCATCTGGTTGTAAAATGTTGAAACATTCTTTAGAATTTGGCCTGAAATGTTGCAAAGTCAAAACCCACAGAACATAACACGTTCCCTGAAATGAACATTTCTCTGCAAATTGGTTGCAAACATCATTTTCTGTCATATTTGAAACATTTTTAGAAGGCGTCATTTGCTATTGAATTGGTTTGGTAAATGTCAGGATAGACATCTTAGGAAGAGTGACCCAGATGGTGTGTTTTATAGGGTTCCCAAGGGTGTAAGAAGGAAATTTGGACTTACCCTTCCTCCACCAGAGCAGGTCATTTTGCAAGACATGGTTTGTTTAATTCCACCTCACGGATTAATTTCTATAATGAGCAGGCTTATTCCAGCGTTATTAACGCTTATTTATATAGCGCCACAAGTTCTTAAGAAGGAGAATACGAACGTGAAGGTAGGGAAGACGCATATTATCTTACCTGCCCTAAGCTCATACAAAAGGGGGAGGTGGCTGGGAGGAAGATAGGTGAGGATACATGCTGATATATACATGATTATCTATACATGATTATCTATACATGCTTATCCATACATGCTTATCCATACATGCTTATCCATACATGATTATCTCTACATGATTATATATACATGATTATCTATACATGATTATCTATACACGATTATCTATACACGATTATCTATACACGATTATATATATACACAATTATCTATACACGATTATCTATACACGATTATATATACACGATTATCTCTACATGATTATCTATACATGATTATCTCTACATGATTATCTATACATGATTATATATACATGATTATCTATACATGATTATCTCTACATGATTATCTCTACATGATTATCTCTACATGATTATCTCTACATGATTATCTATACATGATTATCTATACATGATTATCCATACATGATTATCTATACATGCTTATCTCTACATGCTTATCTCTACATGCTTATCTCTACATGATTATCTCTACATGATTATCTATACATGATTATATATACATGATTATCTCTACATGATTATCTATACATGATTATAAATACATGATTATCTCTACACGATTATCTCTACACGATTATCTCTACATGATTATCTATACATGATTATATATACATGATTATATATACATGATTATCTATACATGATTATCTATACATGATTATCTATACATGATTATATATACATGATTATCTATACATGATTATCCATACATGATTATCTATACATGCTTATCTATACATGCTTATCTATACATGATTATCTCTACATGATTATCTATACATGCTTATCTATACAGGCTTATCTATACATGCTTATCTATACAGGCTTATCTATACATGCTTATCTATACAGGCTTATCTATACATGCTTATCTATACAGGCTTATCTATACATGCTTATCTATACAGGCTTATCTATACATGCTTATCTATACAGGCTTATCTATACATGCTTATCTATACAGGCTTATCTATACATGCTTATCTATACAGGCTTATCTATACATGCTTATCTATACAGGCTTATCTATACATGCTTATCTATACATGCTTATCTATACAGGCTTATCTATACATGCTTATCTATACAGGCTTATCTATACATGCTTATCTATACAGGCTTATCTATACATGCTTATCTATACAGGCTTATCTATACATGCTTATCTATACAGGCTTATCTATACATGCTTATCTATACAGGCTTATCTATACATGCTTATCTATACAGGCTTATCTATACATGCTTATCTATACAGGCTTATCTATACATGCTTATCTATACAGGCTTATCTATACATGCTTATCTATACAGGCTTATCTATACATGCTTATCTATACATGCTTATCTATACAGGCTTATCTATACATGCTTATCTATACAGGCTTATCTATACATGCTTATCTATACAGGCTTATCTATACATGCTTATCTATACAGGCTTATCTATACATGCTTATCTATACAGGCTTATCTATACATGCTTATCTATACAGGCTTATCTATACATGCTTATCTATACAGGCTTATCTATACATGCTTATCTATACAGGCTTATCTATACATGCTTATCTATACAGGCTTATCTATACATGCTTATCTATACAGGCTTATCTATACATGCTTATCTATACATGCTTATCTATACAGGCTTATCTATACATGCTTATCTATACAGGCTTATCTATACATGCTTATCTATACAGGCTTATCTATACATGCTTATCTATACAGGCTTATCTATACATGCTTATCTATACAGGCTTATCTATACATGCTTATCTATACAGGCTTATCTATACATGCTTATCTATACAGGCTTATCTATACATGCTTATCTATACAGGCTTATCTATACATGCTTATCTATACAGGCTTATCTATACATGCTTATCTATACAGGCTTATCTATACATGCTTATCTATACATGCTTATCTATACAGGCTTATCTATACATGCTTATCTATACAGGCTTATCTATACATGCTTATCTATACAGGCTTATCTATACATGCTTATCTATACAGGCTTATCTATACATGCTTATCTATACAGGCTTATCTATACATGCTTATCTATACAGGCTTATCTATACATGCTTATCTATACAGGCTTATCTATACATGCTTATCTATACAGGCTTATCTATACATGCTTATCTATACAGGCTTATCTATACATGCTTATCTATACAGGCTTATCTATACATGCTTATCTATACATGCTTATCTATACAGGCTTATCTATACATGCTTATCTATACAGGCTTATCTATACATGCTTATCTATACAGGCTTATCTATACATGCTTATCTATACAGGCTTATCTATACATGCTTATCTATACAGGCTTATCTATACATGCTTATCTATACAGGCTTATCTATACATGCTTATCTATACAGGCTTATCTATACATGCTTATCTATACAGGCTTATCTATACATGCTTATCTATACAGGCTTATCTATACATGCTTATCTATACAGGCTTATCTATACATGCTTATCTATACATGCTTATCTATACAGGCTTATCTATACATGCTTATCTATACAGGCTTATCTATACATGCTTATCTATACAGGCTTATCTATACATGCTTATCTATACAGGCTTATCTATACATGCTTATCTATACAGGCTTATCTATACATGCTTATCTATACAGGCTTATCTATACATGCTTATCTATACAGGCTTATCTATACATGCTTATCTATACAGGCTTATCTATACATGCTTATCTATACAGGCTTATCTATACATGCTTATCTATACAGGCTTATCTATACATGCTTATCTATACATGCTTATCTATACAGGCTTATCTATACATGCTTATCTATACAGGCTTATCTATACATGCTTATCTATACAGGCTTATTACATGATTATCTCTACATGATTATCTCTACATGATTATCTATACATGATTATCTATACATGATTATCTATACATGATTATCTATACATGATTATCTATACATGATTATCTATACATGATTATCTATACATGATTATCTATACATGATTATCTATACATGATTATCTATACATGATTATCTATACATGATTATCTATACATGATTATCTATACATGATTATCTATACATGATTATCTATACATGATTATCTATACATGATTATCTATACATGATTATCTATACATGATTATCTCTACATGATTATATATACATTATTATCTATACATGATTATATATACATGATTATATATTCACGATTATATATACATGCTTATCCGCATCTTATTAAAGCTTTCTTAAGCTTAAATCAGGCCCTGAGTGCTCAGCCTCTATTCCACAGACGCTTAAGTCGCCCAAAGTCCGCTTGAGAGACGGGAACGACAGAGACATTCACTCCCCTCTTCCGAACTGGATCAAGCTCCGTGTTTGTACATTGAGTAACATTCGCTCGCCAGTAATCGGTGGGTATTCTGATCCCGCGTCCAGCTGGATTCCTCATTATTTCCTGCGCGTATGTACTGTACCTGGAAACAGGACACGAGTTGTAACAGGCTCTTCTGCCATCAGCACTTTCACGTAATGCGCGGTTTTGCTATAATGGTACTTTAATAGACAGGTGATTGCACCAGACGGTCTAATGGCTCTAATTATGAGTTATTTACAAGACAGGTTCCTACATCAAATCCAGCGTAATGTGCTGATCAGGAACAAAGGACAGCACCGGCTGATGAGACGCTGACACGTTCAGTGTGTAAACAGGAGATAATTCTATATAACTACATAACACAAAAGATCCCATAAAACCACGAGACCACATGTCCCTGACACCCGGTGCACCTACTGTAACAACACTCTGCGTATTATAAGCGATTCCATGGAAGAAAACCTTGCAAGCAAAATGACCCTCTGGAATATTTAAAGCCAGCGTCAATATCTTATCAAACTGGGGTCGATTTACAGACTCTTCATTTATAACTGCAAAGGACCAGATCCTGAGCTACGCACGCTAGCGTTATTACGCTAACCATTGACGTAAAATCAGCAATTTGTATGTACAGTGCATGCGCCTGGCAGATGTTACACAATGTAACTCTGATCGTGCGTAACTTCAGTCTAAATACGAACAAAAGGGCGTGTCCTCCATTCGACACCCGGTAATGCGCTTTGTAGGCGGAGGGAGACATTTAAATCGTACAGTATGGGCCGGGTTAGGCCGTTATGTACGTCAATCTATTACGTATGTACGTCCGTACTTATGCTTTGAAAAGTTAAGGTAGGGTTTGGCAAATGTAAATCGAGTAAAGTACGTACGATATACTTACTTAGTACTTACATAGTACTTACGAGAGCTTAAATACGCTGCACCAACGAACGTAAAAACAACTTAGGTCTGGATCTACCCCAAAGAGACCCAGTAAGCGACGCATTCAGAGCTATGAAATAGACGCATTTCACAGCTTGGTCTTAATGCTATGTTGTCACCTCTCCTTGTCCTGTAGATTGCACCTGACACAGCTTTAACGTCCGGTTGCTATGATTTAGGGAGAGGACACATTCATCCATTGATAGCAGGGAAAAGTAGAAGATTTTGGGAAACTTTTCCTGTTGTACATTAGACGTTGGGTTCTCCTGGATGATTCCCTGCGGGTAGTGATGGACATACAGCTGGTACACGGTTGGCATATTTAACTACTTTTCTTCCCTTTGTGAGATGCTGTGGGGAGATTAGAGTAACAGGAGATTAGAGTAACACTGTAACATAGGAGACATAGGAGATTAAAGTAACACTGTAACACAGGAGATTAGAGTAACATTGTAACACAGGAGATTAGAGTAACACTGTAACACAGGCTATTATAGCAACGCTCTAACAAAGGAGATTACAGTAACACTAACACAAGAGATTAGAGTAACACAGGATATTAGAGTAACATATAAAAATTTGAGTAATACTAACGCAGGATATTAGAGTAACTCAGTAACACAGGAGATTAGAGTAACACTGTAATCACAAGAGATTATAGTAACAATGGAACACAAGAGATAACTCTGTAACACTGGAGATTAGAGTAACACAGTAGATTAGAAACACAGGAGATTAAAGTAACACTGTAACACAGAAGGATAGAGTAACACTGTAACACAGGAGATTAGAGTAACACAGGACATTAGAGTAACACAGGAGATTGGAGTAACACTGTAACACAGGAGATTAAAGTAACACAGGAGATTAGAGTAACAGGAGATTAGAGTAACACTGTAACATAGGAGATATAGGAGATTAAAGTAACACTGTAACACAGGAGATTAGAGTAACACTGTAACACAGGCTATTATAGCAATGCTGTAACACAGGAGATTACAGTAACACTAACACAAGAGATTAGAGTAACACAGGATATTAGAGTAACATATAAAAATTAGAGTAATACTAATGCAAGATATTAGAGTAACTCCGTAACACAGGAGATTAGAGTAACACTGTAATCACAAGAGATTATAGTAACAATGGAACACAAGAGATAACTCTGTAACACAGGAGATTAGAGTAACACTAACAATAGATTAGAGTAACACAAAAGATTAGAGTAACACTGTAACACAGGAGATTAAAGTAACTCTGTCACACGGGAGATTAGAGTAACACTGTAACACAAGAGATTAAAGAAACACAGTAATCACTAGAGATTAGAGTAACAATGGAACACAAGAGATTAGAATAACCCTGTAACACAGGAGATTAGAGTAACACTGTAACACAAGAGAATAAAATTACACTGTAACACAAGAGAACAGAGTAACTCTGTAACACAAGAGATTAGAGTAACATAAACATTAGATTAAAGTAACACATGAAATTAGAGTAACACTGGAGAGTTGAGTTACACTGTAACACAGGATATTAGAGTAACACAGGACATTAGAGTAACATGTGAGATTAGAGTAACACTGTAACACAGGAGATTAGAGTAACACTGTAACACAGATTAGAGTAACACAGGAAATTAGAGTAACACTGTAACACAGGAGATTAGAGTAACACTATAACACAGATTAAAGTTACACTGTAACATACTAGATTAGAGTAACACAGGATATTAGAGTAACACAGGAGATTAGAGTAACACAGGAGATTAGAGTAACACTGTAACACAGGAGATTAGTCTGATTTTACTCTGTAATATGAAGGTGATTGTGTAACTTTAGGACCCTCCGAACATGACCCATTCCATTAACTGGGAAATACTCTGCCCCTGAACTTCCGACAATCAGTAACTATGGTAACCCCCTTTCCGTTACTATGGTAACCCCCTCTGTTGAAGAGAAAGGTATTTTCAGATGTCGGTCAGTGACAGTTGGAAGCTCCGGAGCGGAGTACACGGCACCTGGTGGAAGGGTCAGTGCTCGCCGGGGTGATGGATGAAGGGCTCCGGGGAGGGGCGGGGCTGGGGGCCGGCCGGGTGGTCTGGAGCTGCACGAGGGTCACACGAGGACAGCCTCGAGACGGCCGCCTCAGTCAGCGCCCCGGGTCACGTGACGGCCGCATGCTCCACTCCGTGCAGCCCCGCCCCCGCCCCAGGCAGCGCCAACCGCAGAGGGTGGGCGTGGGGAGGACTCCGGGGGGCGTGGCTGGAGAGGCCCTGAATATTAATGGGCGCGGTTTGGCTGAAGGGGGGGTTGGTGAGTGGGCGGCGAGCTAGTGAGAGCGGGAGGGCGTGGTCAGTGAGGAGGGGAGGAGTTTTCGGTAGCGGAGGCGGCTGTACAGGAGCGCGGGTCCTCGGTGGAGCAACGACGGCAGAGACGGCGGGGGCACGGTAAGAGCTCGGCCTGGGGGCACCGTGGGATTGGCCGCGCACAGCACACGCTGACATTACATGCATGTCCTGTGTTACATGTGTGACTCAATGGGACATGCTACATGTATGACTCAATGGGACATGCTACATGTATGTCCTGTGTTACATGTGTGGCTCAATGGGACATGCTACATGTATGACTCAATGGGACATGCTACATGTATGACTCAATGGGACACGCTACATGTATGACTCAATGGGACACGCTACATGTATGACTCAATGGGACACGCTACATGTATGACTCAATGGGACACGCTACATGTATGATCTGTATTACATGTATGACTCAATGGGACATGCTACATGTATGACTCAATGGGACACGCTACATGTATGATCTGTATTACATGTATGTCTCAATGGGACATGCTACATGTATGATGGTGATATGCTGCATATGGGACTTTGACATGCAACATGTATGACCTGTATTACATGTATGTCTCTAACATGCTATGTGTGTGACTGTTCCTGACAACTGTGTTCTGCTTCATATCACACTGGTGTTGCATGGAATATATGCACACACGCGCACACACACACACACCCATCATAGATGACACACTACATACACACCTAGGTTATACTATCCAATACACTGTTACACGTTATCTATGCACACAGCCATTGTCTATACACACTGTGCAGTACACATGATAGTAGTTATATCTTGAGGTGCAGCACACAATCCTCTATACACACTATATGTACACACTGCTCTGGGCAAATACCATTGTTATACAGTCACCTTGTTGTATATGACACTGAGTTGCACAGATATGTGTGCTGAGGC
Organism: Limnodynastes dumerilii; assembly: GCA_011038615.1. Classification (NCBI taxonomy): domain Eukaryota; kingdom Metazoa; phylum Chordata; class Amphibia; order Anura; family Limnodynastidae; genus Limnodynastes; species Limnodynastes dumerilii. Next base: position 116,020 of record WWET01003251.1, on the reverse strand, counting down.
TTGGAGACAATGTGTATAGGATAATATACTGTATAGAGCCCTTTGTGATGTAGTGTGTTTAGGGCACTGATTATGTTGTGTGTTTAGAGCAGTGGATGTTGCTCTGATGTGTAGTATACTATGTGTTGTAGTGTGTTTAGAGCACTTGTCATGTTGTGTAGTGCACTAGATATTGGAGACAGACTATATATTGCACAGTTTCCAATACCCGGTCATCTAAACAACACACTCCCCCAACAATACCCAGAGATGCATGCTCTGTGCAGTACCCGGTGCTTCATACACACATTGTGTAGCGTGTGCCCTTTTCCACCCTTCCTGATTGGCTGGCAGGAGTGAGGACGAGGACAGCGTAGGGATTACTATGTAACAGATGGGTTCTCCTCCACAACAATAGCCTCCAATCCTCCATCTACTGCAATGCTCCAGTCTCTGCGTTGTATTGTTTGTGTTGTGTGTCATTGTGTTATCATGTGTGGGGTACAGCTGACTGCTTCTGGTGACTCAGGGTTACTGGATAGGGCACTTGTGGTGATTTCACGGGGTGAGTCACTCTCTGATGTCCTCATCCTGGTGACGTTCTGCTGACCTCAACCATTATATCAGAATTATGTAACCGTGGCTCATATTCCGTCCATTCTATGCAGGCTGCCTGCTCTCTGATTGCTGCATACATGTATGAATCTCTATATACCTTGTATGCAGTTAATGATCCCTGTATTCCAGGGCATAGCGACGTGTTATGCTGATTTCCTCTGTGCTGCTCTTGTGATCACCTGTTACTGTGATCAATTGTCAAACGCTCCGTCTGTTTCTAGATTTTGATACTTATTGGTGCTTTTACATGTGATGTAGGGGTTAAAATGATCAATCCTTTCCAATCAGCAGTTTTTGTAACTCTTACTTTTAATTAATATAGCTAATTCTGGGCTTAATACACAAATGTTTCTGCTATTGAGCAACTGTTTACTACTAAAATGTGGTGATGTCCCATTTCTTTTCTAATATTACTATATGTAACCGTCTTGTGTAATGTTTATTTCACTTATAGAATAGAATTCTCTAAACTGTATGGTTTTGTCTGTGCATCCAACCACTTATCTCATTCTCTGAATGTGTGTAAAAATAATTGTAAGAGTTTCAGGTGGGGATAAACAAATTGTATTTTGCAGGGAAAATACTTTTCTTATTGCACACAGATAACGTTACTATTACTTATTTTTTATACTTGTACTAGGAGACATCACCTCTCATCTCTAATACTATTATATTATTATATAACACAGATACTGACCAGTGTTCTTTATACTTGTGCTAGGAAACATTACCTTTCAACTCTAATACAGTTTCCAAAACATGAAATTTGCCTCCTCTGCAATTCATCATGGGTTTTACCCAGGTGTAACTTTCCACCTGATTTTCTCTTATTTTTACACTCTGGATTCGGTTTTTATGTGCAACCCCCTTTAACTGGGAAGATGTTGTTCTATCGACGACGAGCCTTTTCCAGTAAAGCAAAGTGTCAACGATCAATTTTTGCATTTCTATTTTCTTGAAGGAAATTACGGTTCGATGCTTCAGTGGCTGAAAAGGGGATTTCCACAATAGGAGAGTTATTTATGTCTTATAGAATTTGATTGTGCTGCTTAATATCTGTAACTTCAGATCCCCCCCCCCCCCAAAAAAAAAAAT